>JACCIB010000622.1:0-113286 GCA_018906965.1 Philotrypesis tridentata
ATCCCATTAAGTTTAAAAGAGATTGCTGGTTATGTACCAGACTTTGATGGGAAAAATATGTCACATACGGATTACATAGAAATTGAAAGACGTGAAAAAATTTAATTGATGATATTGATGAAAAAAATTTAACGAGTTTACTAAAATTTAGATTAAAGGGTGAAGTAGGAAGACCATTGAGAAATAATAGGTTGAATTCGATTTCAGAGTTGATTGACGCAATAAGATTATTGTATCCGATTTTTGAAGATATTCATGAATTATATGCAAAAGTTGTAAAAATTATTCAAGGGGATAAAGAGCCTGTTTTATCTTACAATAATAGAGTGAGGGAATTAGTTTTCAAAATCAAGGAGTTAAAAAAATTGGAACGTCCTTCTGAAGCTGAGGAATTAAGTTTTGCAACAGAATTAGATAATATAAAGTAGCTAGTAGTTATAAAAAAGGGTTAAAATCTGAAATTAAATATGAATTAGCAAACGAAAACACATTTTCTGAATTATCACAAGCTGCGCTTAAAATCGAGAAAGAATTAGAAAAGCGAAAAGGTTTTAGTGAAAATTTGATTAATAATTTTTATGGGGATAATATTGAGCAAATTAATAAAGTAATGTTTTGTCAAATGTGTAAAGATCGTGACCATGAAGCATTATTTTGCAAAAATGCGGGATGTGTATATTGCAAAGAAGATGATCATGTTTCCAATAATTGTAATGCTGTAAAAGATAAGATAAAATTGATTTGTAATTTTTGCAGTAAATCTGGTCATTCAATAAGCTCATGCAAACTGAATAAGAAACAAAATTTTCATTGTCAGTATTGTCAAGAAATGGGACATGAAGCTTCGCAATGTACATATATTTTAGAATATATATTATGTTCGAAATAAATGTGTAAATTCATCTATTAAAAATTCGAGAAAATGTAGTTTTTGTAATAGCTTTGATCATACTGTTCAAAATTGTCCAGAAGTATATTGTACGCGATGTAATAAAAGAGGTTATACTACAAAATTCTGTACATTGGGTGAAAATAAATTTAGATTTTGTACAATTTCTGAAACTACAGAGCATGATAATAGTGATTGTGAAAAACTTAAAATTCTAGTACAAGATTATAAGGCTAAGCAGCAAGTGAAATGTCAATTATGTGAAGGTTTAGGGCACGAAGATTGTGAAAAATTTAAAGCAGTACAAAGTAATCAACAATTTAATAGAAACGGGTATAGGAGTAGCTATGCGAATAATAGGAATAATTTTAATAATGCTAATTACAATAATAATCAACAGCAGCAATGATTTTATGGGAATAAATTTCAACAGCAAAATCAAAATAATGTGGGAGTAAGAAAAGAGTGTGAATATTGTAATTGGAGAGGACATTCAATTGATGAATGTAGAAAATTATCAGCTTTAAAAGCTTCGCAGGAAAAGTGTGGATTTTGAAATAAAATAGGTCATAGAGCTAGTAATTGCGATGAAGTAAAAAAATTAGAAAATCAGCAGAAACAATTGTGTTCAGGTTGTAAGGGTGTTGGTCATACTCTAAATAATTGCTTGAGAAGGAATCAGGGAAACTACAATTATCTTCCTGGAAGGAATGCGTAGGAAGGGATTACAATAATAAAGCGTTCCCATTACAATTTAGGAGTAATGAAAATGATGAAAGTTATAGTAATAGTAATGATTTGTGTAAATATAATAATGATATGATAGATTTATTATTTGAAACCTATATATTAAAGTTAGAAAATCTTTTACAGTACATTGAAATTACAGATGCATATTCAAACACTACATATAAATTATTAGTAGATAGTGGTGCTCAATTAAATATTATAAAGAAGGATAAATTAATTGCGGATGTAATTGACACTAGTAATAGAATTTTGATTTCTGGAATTACGGAAAATTCCATTAGAACGTTAAGAACTGTAAAATTATTCATAAATGAAACAGATTTTGATTTTCATGTAGCTCCTGATGATTTTTCAATTCCTTACGATGGTACTTTGGGGGTAAAAGCATTATTGGAGCAGAAATTAAGATTAGATAAGGGTTATTTAGAAATAAATGGAAAGAAAGTTCCATTAAAATCAGCCATAAATAAGTATGAAAATAATATTAATATTCTAGATTTAACGGAAAATATAGGATTTCAGAATTTAGTACCAATTTTTTACGAAAAAGTAGAAAATATGAATTTAGAATTTTCTTTAAATGATAAAATTCAAACTGTGAATAATACTGTAGAATGTAATAATGTATGCAATATAATTACACCTATGATTGTTGATTTAAGGGATGATACGCATGTTATTAAGGATAATGTAATAAATAAAGGGAATATATCTTTGCAACAAGATGTAAAGAAAGTTCTAAATACGGTAAATGAAATTCATAATAATATTGAAGAAAATATGTTGTTTGATCATAATGTTTTGGAAAATAGCGGTATAGAACAAATAAATAGTGAGCAACAAGATTTTATGGATCAAAATTGTGAATGGAATAAGCGTAAATTGATTGAATTTTTAAATAATTCTAAAATCAATATTGAAACTTTTATTGCAAATATAAATAAATGTCTAGAAAAGTATGAACATAATAATGAATTGGTTAATCAAGAGTTCACTATTAATTATTTAGAATTTATTGATACCTTAGGAAGTAATAGTATACATTTTGTTGCAATACCAGGTTTAAAACTTCCAAATGAAGAAGAAACTATGCATTGTGGTGCAATTTATTTAAATTCTGTGAATGAGAAAAGTTTTAAAGAAATCGAGAATTTAGATAAAATTGAAAGGCAAAGATTATTAATGGATATTATTAATTTAAATCATTTGTCGCGAAGAAAGAGGAAAATCGTAGAAAATTTGATTTTGAAAAATGAGGATATTTGTTGGTTAGAAGGTGAAAAATTTGGGGTATGTGATGTAGAAGAGCATGAAATTAATTTATCGGATGAAACACCAGTATACGTAAAACAATTTCCTTTAGCATACACATTGAAGCAAATTGCTATTTTAGAAACGAAAAAATTAATTGAAAACAAGCTAGTTAGACCGTCAACAAGTCCTTTTAATGCTCCAGCCTTTGTTGTTCCTAAAAAAGGTTTAACAAAGGATGGTAAGAAAAAATGGAGACTGGTAATAGACTATCGAAAATTAAATGCTAAAATTATACCAGATCCATATTTGTTACCAAATATTACGGAAATTTTTGATAATGTGGGTAAAAATAAATATTTCACAACAATTGATATGGTTTCTGGATTTCATCCGGTAAAAATGAGAGAGGCAGATATTCATAAAACTGCTTTTAGTGTTTATCCTTTGGATAGATTTGAATTTACGGTATTACCCTTTGGTTTAGTCAATTCACCTAGAGTTTTTCAGAGAATTCTTACAAAAGTATTAGGGTATTAGGGATTTTGTTTTGTGTATATCGATGATATTATTATAGTTGCAAATTCAATTGAAGAGCATAATGACAGATTGAATTTAGTTGCAGAAAAACTTAGAGATGCTGGTCTTAAATTAGAAACAAGTAAATGTAAATTTTTTCAAAAAGAAGTTGAGTTTTTAGGTCATATAATTATTGAACAGGGGATTAAAACTGATTCGAAAAAAATTGAAGCTGTAAATAAATTTCCAATTCCAAAAACTCGGAAAAATATTAGAGAATTCTTAGGTTTAGCTAGTTATTATAGGAGATTTATAGAAAATTTCGCGGATATAGCAAAGCCATTATCAATGCTTTTACAAAAAACAGAAACATTTGTTTGGACTGATGAAAGGCAAAAAGCTTTTGAAAATTTAAAGCATGCATTAAGTTCTGCACCAATTTTACAATTTCCAGACATGGAAAAACCTTTTATTATTACGGCTGATGCGTCAAAATTTGCAGTCGGTTGTGTACTTTCTCAAGGGGAAATTGGGGAAGATAGACCAGTAGATTTTGCTTCGAGAGTTTTAAAAGCAGCAGAAAAAAATTATCATACATATGAAAGAGAAGCCTTAGCAATAATGTTTGCTCTAAAGACATTCCGAAATTATATCTATGGGAATAAATTTTATATTGTTACTGATCATAAGCCATTATTATCATTTAAGACTGCTGATAAAAATTCGAGAGTACAACGGTGGCGTTTGAAATTATTAGATTACGATTATGAAATTATATATAAACCGGGAAAAAATAATGTAAATGCTGATGCTCTATCGAGAAATCCAGTAGATAATATCGAAATTAATATGATTACTAGAGCTCAAAAGGCGCAACAGTTAAAATCTAAAGAATTTACAGATATTTTGTCAAATGATCAGAAAATAGAAAAGTTAAATGAAGCTAGGATTAAGCAAAAAGAGAAAATTCATAAAAAAAGAGGAAATAAAAATAAAATAATTCCAGAGAAAAATAATAGTTTAAATTTGACAAAGGTAGATAAAAGTAATAGTGAATTATGGGATAAGTCTGTAGAAAAAAATATTGTATATACTAAAAAATTAATTCAATATAGAAAAGACAATATTATACACTTTATAGATGATAAAGGCAAAGGTTTAGATATAAATACTAACAATTTTATAAAGAACAACAATATTTCTTTTGATATACGATTAAATGAAGTAGAAATTGTAACTTTTATAGCATTTAAAATTTTTGTTTTATGTATTAATGTAGCTCAATCAGTTTCCATGATTAAAGAAAAAATGTTGCAAATTTTAGGCAATTAAAGAGTATTTTATTATCAGAAAAAATTAATCATTTTAGTATTTCAAGAGATATAAAAATACATAATTTAAATTGGTTAGATATAGAAGAAATTTTGGTGCAAGTATTTGAAAATTCTAGAGTAAAAATAGTATTTTGTCTGAATTATATGCAATACGTAGATTTAAAAGATAGAGATAAGATTTTTCAGGAAAATCATGATAGTTTATTAGGTGATCATGCAGGTGTAACCAGAACCTTTAATCGTATAAGGGCTAAGTATTTTTGGGAAAATTTAAAACAAGACATAGAAAATAGAATCAAAAATTGTAATGATTGTCAGAGAAATAAATTGAAAAGAGTAAAAATACGACAACCTATGGTAATTACTAACACTCCTTTTAAAACGTTTGATAAAGTAGCTATGGATATAGTAGGTCCTTTGAATGTTACTAAAAATAATAATAAATATATTTTGACTATACAAGATCAACTTTCTAAATATTTAATTGCAATACCGTTACCAGATCAAACGGCTGAAACGGTAGCTGATGCATTCATAAAAAGATTCATATGTATTTTTAGTTCACCAAAAGTAGTGTTAACTGATAGAGGTACAAATTTTACAAGTAAATTGATGAAAACTGTAGCAAAAAGATTTAAATTTTCGAAAATTGAAACAACTGCGCTCTCACCACAATCTAATGGTTCTTTAGAAAGAGCTCATCACCCATTGTGTGAATATTTAAAGAATTTCTCTTCTAAGAATATTTCATAGGATGATTTATTAGAATTAGCACAGTTTCAATATAATACAAGTATTCATAGTGCACATAAATTTATGCCATATGAATTAGTATTTGCTTATCCACCGAATTTACCTTCATCTGAACCTTTGAAAGTTTCAGAACAATTACCGACATACAATAATTATTTATCCAATTTAATTACGAATATGAAAGACATTGCTAATTTAGCTCGTGAAAATTTAATAGTTTCAAAAGAAAAGTCCAAAACATATTATGACAGGTTTATTAAACGAGTAGATTTTGAAATAGGAGATGAGGTATGGTTGATTAAAGAACCAAAACCTGGAAAATTGGAAAAAAATCATAATCTAGGACCTTTTGAAATTATCGATGTATCGAAGAATGGCAATATTACTATAAATAAAGAAGGAAAGCAAATAGTAGTTCATGCAAATAAATTAATATTGTTTAAAAAGAAAAATTAATATAATCAATTTGATTTCAGTATTCAGGATGGTGTTTATGTTTATTATCATTTTTCCAATATTCTTAAAAGTTAATGAAGCTATCATAGGCTACGATTGTGGTTCGTCGGCGCCCAACATAACAACATACTCTCTATTGGACTCTGGAAATTGCGACTTCTAGACAATAAAGTAAATTCGTCAAGTACTATTATTGAACTTATACAAATGTTAGATTTTCATTCTATTCCAATTATTCAGTGTAAAGTTGAAATTCATAGAACTATATTTTCGTGTGGAATTTTTGGACACTTGATACCAGTTGAAAATGCGGAACAACAATATATTAAAGAATTAAGTCACGAACAATGCAATTTTATTCATGAAACGGGAACAATGCAATTTTATTCATGATAACGTTCATACTCTTTCGGATTTAAAAATTAATTCAACTACGACAAAAGGCATTGATTTTGCGGGAAGTGCGGCAGGTAGATCGTGTTCTGGTGCTGCTTATGCAGACAATTTTGGATCATGGAATAATGTCTTTGTTCGTGGGTTAATTAAAATTACACTGACTCAAAATAATGCAAGAGTAAATTTAAAAAATGATCAATTAACACTAAGTTCAGGAGTAGTTTGTAAATTTTCAAATAAGAATTGTATGGATATGGAGGGAGGAAATACGTTTTGGCATATTTTACCGGAAGGAAAATGTTTTGAAAATTCATATGAAGTTTTATTTAAAGGAGTAGCAATTAAATCTTTTAGTACTGACAGTAAAGAAATAGTTTATTCTGTAAATGCAAATGAAATAACATTTGTTCATTATCATAGAGAGTTGATTCGCACTGAGCATCCAAAATTATTTATTGCAGAAAAAGACAGTAACTTAAATAAATATTTTTTCGATGTAGATATAGTAAATGGAGAAGTAGTTAACAGAGTTAATTTAGATTTGTTCACATATGTAAATTCTAAGTTTGCTTATGTAGAAAGACATTTAAGAAATCAAATTCATGATTTATATATTAATTTAATTACTGAAAAATGCGAGCTTGAGAAAAAAGTGATTCAAAATTCCTTATCCATTGCCAATATTGCTCCTGATGAGTTCGCGTACAATATTATGAAAAAACCAGGATATATGGCGAAAGTTGCGGAAGAAGTCGCACATTTAATCAAATGTGTACCAAGATCAGTAGTAGTATTACATACAGAAGATTGCTATAATCATTTACCAGTTTCTGTAGGGAATGAAACTTGGGTTCTAACATCAAAAACCCATATATTGATCAAGAAAAGTATTAAAGTAGATTGCAGTACAATTGTACCAGCATATTATGAAATTGATGGACATTGGATTAAACTTATACCGAAGCCAACAATGTCTATTGCACCGAATGTTATTAAACCAGATACTCATTTGGGATGGACATTTCAAGCTGTAAAATATTTAGCAACAAATGGAATTTATTCGCAAACTGATTTGGTTAAATTACAGGAACAGTTAATGTTTCCTATAGAAAAAGCACAAATTTTGAATGTAATTGCAAAAGATATGGCTGATGATGTAACAGATGGAGTTACATTTTCAGAAAATACGTTAACAAGTATTGCAGAAAGTACTTGGAAAAAAATATTTGAAAAGCTTACTACATGGGGATCCTTTTCATCAGGAATTTTCATGATTATAGTAATACTACACATTTGCAAATTGATAATTGACACTATAATAAGAGGATATGCTTTGCATGCCGTATATGGATGGTCTATTAGACTATGTGGAGCTGTTTTCAGTTCTTTAACCCATTTATTCATTTGATGGGAAACACAGAAAAAATGACGAATTATGTAAAATCAAGAAACTACAAAGAGGAGAAAGAAGAAGAGTTAAAAGAGGTTAAAGTTATTTTGCAACCTGTGAAAGCTGAGACATCGTTTACTATTCCTAATATTTCATCTTCTATTTATTCATCAAATACAAAATCAAAGTCCCAAGAGATTTCTAATCTTTCTCACAGCTCGAATATTGATATTTTTTCATTAACGCTGCAGTAGTTTGTATTGTTGATTTTTTGTTGATTATTTCTTAAATGTCTTGCATTTATCTAAGGCCCCGAGGGAATTACATCTCCACATGTAATGTATTATTTAATTGTGCCTTACTGCTTATTTAATTCTATATGTATTTAGAATTATTATTTGTAAATGCGCGGAAATTTTGTCGTACCAAGTACTCAATAAGTGACATTGTAATCGGAAAATATCGTGAAAGGAAATACATAAGAAATCATACTAAAAGCAAAACTGAGAGTACATCATTTTCAACAACCTATCACCCATTATTTCAAATACGACGAGCAAGCAGAAAGAAAAAGACGAGGACCGCAGAAGCAGCAAAATAAGACAAGAGAAACGGAAAAAGGTAAGTTAAATAATTATACTAAAATACATATCAGAGCGGGTAACGAGTCTAAACCTAGCCATTTGTCATAATTATATTCGCCCCCTCAATAAATAATTAAAATACATACATTTCTCTCAAACACATGTCCTACCCATGAGGTGAGAGTGTAGGTGGGACATAACAATAGTAAAATAAATTCTAAAAATAGATCGACATCCGATTCCGAGAGTGTAAGATTTATTAGCGCGCATAAAAGACGATAGAGTATTTGCGAAATTAGATTTAGCTCAGGCTTACCAACAGATAGAGCTAGATGAGAAGTCTAGAAATTTGACAGTCTTAACGAGACACAAAGGCTTGTATCGACCGAAGCGACTATTTTATGGTATTGAACCAGCGCCGGGGTTATTTAAACGAGAAATGGAATGAGTGCTGAGTAATATCGAGGGTGTCGCAGTTTATTTCGACGATGTGCTTATATCGGGACGAATCGGGAGCAACATGATGAGAGACTTAAAGAAGTCCTGTCGAGGCTGCAAGAAGCAGGTCTCACTGTTAGACGCGATAAGTGTATGTTCATGCAAAATCGCGTATCCTTTCTTGGTAATGATATTGATGCAGATGATGTTCATGTGGCCGAGTCCCATGGTAAGGCGATGCAAAATCTTAAGCAACCAAATAACGTATCGGAGTTGAGATCGTTAATTGGCATTTTAAATTATTACGCCAAATTTATTAAGAATTTTTCACAGTTAGCTGGTCCACTGTATGAGTTATTAGTGTGAGAACGTACTTGGCATTGGGTGCTGAGGGAAACGAACGCGCTTAAGGGGTTAAAACGATGCTTAACATCCCCGGAAGTATTAATACAGTATGCGTTAGATTTACCCGTAAAAGTGACGTGTGATGCATCGCCTGATGGGTTAAGAGCCGTTTTGACTCACATTTTGCTTGATAAGAGTAAAAAAGACCAGTAGCTTTTGCATCGCAAACACTTTGAGCCGCAGAGCGTCACTACTCTCAATTCGATAGAGGCGCTAGCTATTGTTTTTGCTATACGCAACTGCCATCAGTACATTTATAGTCTCGAATTTCTATTAGAAACAGATCATAAACCGTTGACGTATATATATGGAGATAAGAAAGGGATACCGCAGATGGCAGCTAGTCGTGTACAACGATGGACCGTATTTTTAGCCGGATATAATTAGGATTGGAAAAGAGCGCGTTCGAGGGAATCAAAAAAGAGAATTTAATTAGTGATGGAATATTCATAGACCAATAGTGGATTCTTTGCGAAAAAAGAACCAATTGTGCAATTAGGCGGCTGAGACGGGGGTTTCCGTGAAGAAAGAGGTCGGGTGGGAAAACGCGGCATCCTTCTTCGGACATTCTGTTCCTGATCGTGTTCTAAGCAACAGTCTAGCAGTTTTTTCCGAGAATAAGTGTTGGTAGTCACTTTTCCCTTTTCAGGCAAGGTAAATGTTGAATTTGCGTTTTCAGAAGGAGGCGATATTCGTGTGTTCCCTTTGGAATTGTAGAGTTTCCGTAGAGGAAATTTTCGCTCCCCATTGTGTTTAGGCATGCTGTGATCCAACCGGAGGTAGTGGTTTGACCGCCGGCCTATGGCATTATTTAAATTCAAAGAAATTGGTTGCCAAACTGTTTGATGTAAAGGAAAGGGGGTTTCAGAATATATATTTGGGGATTTATGTTCCCAAACTAATTATTGTGATTTTTATTTATGTTACCCGATTGCTACCATTTTCCCGCGTTCTTTTACTTTTCAGCAATCCTTCCTCGAGGTGAGGAGTCGGCCGCGTACAATAAATAGTGTTGTTCACTAATTGGAATTCCCGTGCGCGCGGGTAAATTCAACGCTACAATGGATGGAACGACCAAGTGGAAGAATATTGAAGCATTTATAAAAATAGACAGTTAGAATTAATGGTAGAACAGGGATGTACAATGTGGGGACATCGTCTCGTTGTACCAACGACATTACGAAACTCGATTTTAGCAGAACTACATGAAGCTTATGAGGGCATTGTTAAAATAGCGATGTCTTGTGTATGAGGGCCTAAAATCGACAGTTATCTGGAAAATATAGTTATATAGTTGTAGCTGTTTCCGGATAAACTATGTTTTGTTTAAGGGGTTATGCCTGAGTTAAACCTGAAAAAAATAAATCATCAGTTAATAGGCAAAAAAAAATTATATATAAGTAGTATCATAAAAAATCTTTTTGTAGTTCATGCATACATATTCATTGTAATTTTGCATATTTTTAATGCATGATATATCTATACTTACTGTTTAAACAATCCCATGTGTGAAGCATTACATTTTAGTACTTTTTCTCCTTTGCCGCATGATTTCTCATCATCCGGGTGATGAATCCAAACCAAACTGATGGAATTTCTTCTAAATGTCTTTCTCCTCAGCTTGAACGGAAGGGATTACTGAAAAATAAAAATTTTAAATATTGAGAAATACATAAGGTCATAATATTCATAATTATAGTGAATTATGCATATGTTCATATGCGTAACATTCTTTAAACTTACCTTAGCCAATTTCCCTCCGTTCAAGCAGTGACGAAGGATTCCCTGAAGCTCTCCAAAAAATTTCAGCTTGATTGGGCTGATGGTTCCTGAGAAATCCTGCGGCAAGTGATCTAAAATCATAAAAATTCAAAACTTGAGAAAAATGTATTTAAAGTTTAAACAAGACACTTATGTCTACTTATCGAGTAGTACTTACATGAACTGCTTGGCATATTTTTTTTATATTTTGGCATAAAATACCTAAATATTATGGAATATATGGAGACCCGGGTGCTGTTCGTGTTGATATACCAGTATCAAAAGCTGAAATTGAAATTTAAGTTTTTGATACGCATTCACACTCAGCATATTTTATATGAATATAATTTTTGTCATTGCTTACCGATTACTTGACAGGATTGTTAACAATTACAGTAGACTTTGAGCTGCTTTGAGGACATCTAATACACATGCATCTTGTCGTTCACATGATATTTATAGCCCGTACACCTAAAAATAAAGAATACACTCACAAAGAACAAAGTCTTCACAAATAATATGTCGTTTATAGTCCAAATACTTATCTAAATTTGAAGACTAGTAGACTCAGAAGTTATCACAACAGCACAACATCCAGCTTGTACTAGACTACAGACAGCAGACGAAACAGCTGTCTAAATGCAAACTCGACAAGGTCGGTAAAACAGTGAGTTCCTTTTCCATGTGCTGTAGGTGCCACGTTTTTAGACGGTAATTTAAATTTAAATTTGTACGTATGTTTTTAACCCTTTATAAGTTTGATTAAAATATTACAAGACTAAATTTAAATTTTAAATTTATTGTATTATAAATATTCAAAATAAAAAAATATATGATTTTATAAAAATTAGGTATTTACAGTATGCTAATATGTAATGATCCAGTAAATAATTTGTTTTTTTTTTAATAAAATTGTGTTTTTAAAAGGAGTTTGTAAACACATTTAATGTTACATTTCCTATAAAATCGCAATTGTTTTGAATAATCAAAAGCGCTATAAGACAAAATATAAATAATACGCAATTTTGAAAAATTGTATTTTTTTAGTATTTTACCTATAACTTTGTAACGTAATTTTTTCGGTCAAAAAGGATTTCAGCAGCTTATTCTATAGTAAATTTTCCTTCAAAAAATCAAATAAAAAAATTTTTGATTTTTTTGAATTTTAACTCAGGCATAACCCCTTAAATGGTAAAAAATCCACTATCAGCTATCCCCTAAACGAAACATTTTTTTTTGCAATTTGGACGACGAAATATGCCATTTTTCTGCAAATCATCCATATGCATTTAGTTATTACAGATGCGTACTTAAAGTGGGTAGATATTTTCGAGATGACTGACATTACGGCAAGTAGCATTATTAAATTAATGCGACAAAATCTATGTACATGGGTCACACCGGTTATCTTAGTTACAGATAACGGTCCGACGTTCACTTCAAGTTTATTTAAAAAATTTTTAGTAAATAATGAAATCAAACAAAATCTAACAGCACTATACCACCCAGCCATTTAAAAATATATTTAAAATAATGATAGAGTCACAGTTGGGTAGGGAGGAAGCTTTGTATAAATATTTATTTTATTATAGAACTACACCTCATTACACCACGAAAAGAACTCCGGCAGAGTTACAGAAAGGTAGACACTTAAGAACACGTTTAGATGCGTTAAAACCGAGAGCTTATGACAACGTTAGAAAATAACAAGATTATCAGGAAAAGGATTACGCGGGCAATAGAAATGTTAATTTTACAAACAACGCGATTGTATCAACTAAAGATTATAGTACAAATAAGCGGTGCACAGCTAAGGTTCTAGACATAATTAGTCCTGTAATATACAGAGTACAGACAGAAGACGAGAGAGTGCGGAAACGCCATTCAGATCAAATGCACAAAAGCAATGTAGAATTCAATACACCTGTTGGTAACAATCAAAATCTTAAAAGGTAGATAATGAAACTATCGAAAATTCAAATGTTCAAAAGGCATGCTTGATAATCAAAGTCAACTACTTGAGTGTAATAAAAAGGAAAATACTCCTGTCAAAATGAATGCCCTATTACCTACACTGAGAAGATCCCAACGCACTATAAAGAAACCTGATAAGTTAGATAATTGTAATTGTCCTTATAGTAAGATAACTACAGTGCTTTGTATTGTTAAGTTGCGTCCAATTAAGAGGGGAGGATTATAGTATCTGTAATACCGACACACATGTTATCATTTGAGCGCCGCGATCCCGCGTACCAAGCGTCAGACATGAATGCGCCTTCCAACAAGTTGGACGTCTCTGTAACCAGTATTTTGGATGAAGCATTTTTAGTGTTCATACCGTTTAATTGTTGTTGTTACTTCTTGCAGACATTACACAGTTTACAAAAAGTTTATTTATATTGTACTTCTATACATCAAAATAAAGCTAAATAGTTATCCAATTTTATACTAAAATATGACAGACACACAGGAACTTTTTTGTGTTTCAATATTCACTCCAAGCGTATAACCTCCCATGAGAAATAATAACTTATAAAAATCTGAAAAAATGAAATATAACATTTGAACAAAGAATAAGTACATAAAATTATATATCTTACTATATTATATAGTTGTTTTGGGCTCAGGTGGAATTTGCCCCCCCCCCCCAATTATTTAAGGATTAGAAAATATTAGAATATCAATATTGTTAAAATATAGTTTACTGTTTAAATTATGAAATTAAGTGATATTTTTAGGTATGCTTGAATAAATTCTTGAGGATACACACACACACACACACACAAACATACAAAATAGCAAAAGAAAATTCACATTGATTTAAAAAATAATACTGTGTATGAAAAGATCGTCCGTCGTCTGTGGAAAAACAATATACACTAAAGTATATCCACACAGTCTACAGAATAATAACGTACACTCAAGTATATCTATATAGCCCAGAATTAAGTAGATGCTACGTCACTGGATATCCATCGAACAATATTTCTCCCGCAAGAAGAATTCAGGAGCCCGCACTTTCAATTTACAATATCTTTCGATCGAAGCAATTTCACAAAATATGACCCTGATTTTATTACTTTCGTCGTATTACTTTCACTTATTACTTTTATTTAAGTGCTTGTATGTAAGAAACAAAGCTGTCAATGCGAAGAAAACCATACGCCTAGTTTCCAACAATGCTTATGAGAAGTATAATAGGGTCTGGCTAGCGCCACGGTGACAAGTATACGGCATGTCATTACGTACGCCGCCGTCGGGCACTAGGCACTAGCCAATCTATTACGGCGTACGTACTGATGTACCTTATACTTGCCATCGTGGCGCTATCGAGCCCCTTGATATTCTTTCATATAGCTTGTATTGTGCAGACGATGGTTTACTTACATTTTTACTGTATAACAACACAGTGCTCAAGATAGATTATATTATAAGTTTCTTTTAAATATATTATAAATATCAGTACTATTTAACCTAAATATTATTTTTAAAAAACTGTCAATTAATTGAGTAGATATAAGTCGATTTTGTACATATAACATTAATAACATAAACGCGACTAACAGGATCAAACTATTTAGTTTTATTTAGATTTATTTTGACATATATCAGTACAATATAATTAAATTTTTTATAAACTGATTATTTGCTTCTATGTTTTTATTTATTTTTCAGATATTTTCTGTTTCTATTCGAAGGTTACATACATCTTTCAGGTTATACAGGAAAGAAATTCAAGCTAGTGAAGTGAAAAGTATTTTTATTGAAGAAAAATCTTATATTATATTAAGCGTCCGTGTCCCGTGTCCGGTGTCCCGTGTCTGGTGTCCCGTGTCCCGTGTGACATCTTCTTTTACAATTACTTAATCCTTTTTTTAAGGATAACGCTTTATCTACACCCACATATTTGCATGTACACCTAGTGCACCGTCTCATGGATGATTTCCCGTCATCCTGGAGGTCACCCTGACACCTGAACATCATCTCCGGGGAATTTTTAGTTTTTTCAGGAAATATTAATATGTACTTATAGAGTGTACTCGAGGATGATTTCCCGTCATCCTGGAGGTGATATATAATCATAATGTTTCTGTATGATAGTTGTTTAGCGTTTCGTCCCAGGTTTTTTAAATGAATTCTTCAGTAAGACAAAAAATTATTGAAGGAAAAGTCATTACAGAAAGTGAATATAAGAATTTAAAATATTAAAAAATAATATTTGACAGTTTTCATTCTGTCGTACCCTGTCTTAGACGCAGCACAACTTTATAAAAAACATTATTTCGTTAAAGTAAAAACAATCATAGTATACATTTCTTTGCGCGTAATGATGTAGAATCAGAGCGCATATTTCTTTTCTGCCGATGATTTAGAATCACAGCGCGTATTTCATTGCGGCTGATGATACAGGATCACAGCGCAGATTTGTTTGATAAATGTTTTAAAGTAAAATTTCTTGATACACTATGTTTTTAGTGTATACAATTTTTTCATCATCTTTTTCATGGTCATTTATGATATATCATTTATAATATGATATGATGTCATTTATGATATGTCATTTATAATTTTTTAGATTGGATCGGGTAGGAAAGACAGGCGGAGGAGTAGGCGTTTATGTGCGGGATTGCTTTCATGTAAAAATTCTTTGTAAATCGGAGGAAAAATTTGACAATACGCCTGAATTTATTATTTTAGAAATAAAAAGCAACTGTAATTCACTGTTATTCGCTGTAGTTTATCGACGTCCCGAAGCTGCTTACCCTTATCACTTTTTTAATCGTCTCTCTAATTTTTTCCCAACTACAACAATATCATTGTAACTGGCGATTTCAACCTCAACATGATGGCACTCGATGCGGAACAGAAAATACTAAAGAATTGCATAAATTCCCTTGCGCTCTTCTTAGTGCCCTCAGAGGCCACACATCACACACGCACGGCCGCGGTTACATCTGACACATAGCTCGACTTATTTATTACGCATTCCGAAAGTGCCATTGCCAAGTACAAAAAAACCCTAGCATCTTTCATAGCAGGGCACGACCTCATCGAGATTGAATTTAGGTTTTTTAAACCCATCAACGAAGTGAAAACGATCCTCTCTCGAGACATAAAAAACTTAAACTCAAACGCGTTTTGTAAGAGCATAGAGACTCTCCTTGAAGGATCGCGCCCTGCGCAGTACAGCCATGAAGACGAGGAGTTGGACTCGCTGATTTGTAGACTAGGCAGTGCCATTAACACGGCCCTCGATATCCACGCGCCCCCGAAAACATTCACCTTGACGGCCAAGCATAAGCCATGGGTCACACCGGACATCCGAGCACTAATGGCCGAACGCGACAAAGCCTACAAGCGTGCAAAACAGCCGGGATCCCTATCGGACTTCCAAAAGTTCCGAGGGATTCGAGGTAGAGTCTGCAATCTCCTTAATACGACAAAAAATAACTATCTCACTCGCAAGCTTGATGAGGCCAAGGATCCTCGCTCAAAATGGGCTGCCGTGCACAAAATGGGCATCGCAAGGTCCGCGCTGCCCTCTCCGCTAGCGTTCTTCTCAGCCAATACGCTCAACGCTCACTACGCCAAAATCTCCAGATCGGCTCATCCCCTCACTCCTAGCATTCTCGATGAAGAGCAGGCGGAAGACCTCCTTGCCAGCGGCGACAGGGAGCCCTTCGACTTCGAGGAAATCTCATCCGATGATGCCAGTACCGCAATCGCGAGTGCCAAGTCGAAATCTCGAGGGTTGGGTTCGACGGCATCTCCGTCGATATATTAAAAACCGCAGCCCCAGTATTAATTCGACCACTCACGCGTCTCTTCAATGCATCCATTAATCAAGCTGCTTTCGCAAACTCTTGGAAGAAGGCCTTGTTACTGCCGCTCTCTAAAAATAAGTCGCCAGCATCGCCCTCGGATACGCGTCCAATTGCTCAGCTCTCAGAGCTCGCCAAGCTCCTGGAACGAATAGTGCACGAGCAGCTCACGCGGTACCTCAACAAGCATGACTTATTAAATTCGAGGCAGGCTGGCTTCCGCGCAGGGCATAGCACCCAAACCGTGCTCCTCGGTGTCACGGAGGACGTAAGGACAGCGATAGAAGAGCGTAAAATAACTGTCCTAGTTCTTTTCGATTTTTCAAAGGCTTTCGATACCATTCCACACGCGTTACTTATAAAAAGCTGCGTCGCATAAAATGCTCGGACCGCGTGTTCAAGTGGTTTTACAGCTATCTAGCTGATCGTATCCAAGCGGTGGTGGAAGAAGGGGGGAAAATCTCAGATTGGCTAGCATCCGAGGCTGGACTGCCCCAGGGCAGTGTACTAGGTCGCTTATTATTCGCGATCTTCATTGACGATTTGCCCAAAGTACTTCGCAAAGGCACCAGATATATAATATACGCCGACGACACCCAAATATATCGTTCATTCAAGCCGGGGGACCTTCCTGACGGCATACAGAACATGAATCGCGAGGTCGAAGCTGTTGCGCAGTGGGCGCGAGAAAACGGACTGCAACTCAATACGCGAAAAACCAAAGCAATTATCTTAGGCAGCCAACAGTACATTTCGCGTATTGATCTTGCAGCATGTCCGAAAATTGTATTGGAGGGGACTGCGCTGCCATATGCACGTGAGGTCCTAAATCTAGGTGTCTGGCTGTCGCAAACACTTGACTGGGAGCGGCAGGTGGGCCAGGTAGTCCAGCGTGTGTACCGAGCCCTGTACACACTCAAGCATCATCGCCATGCGCTGGCACGCGACGCACGCAAAAACCTTGTCGAATCGTTAAATTTTCCCCATTTTAATTATGCGTGCGTCGTGTTCCATGCGCTAAACAACACCCAAAACTTGAGGCTGCACCGAGCGCTCAATGCGTGCGTTAGATTTGTGCAGGGTTACATACCATTCGAGGCGCGCGTGACCCCCTACCGTCTACAACTTGGATGGCTTAGTGCACATCGGAGCCGCGAGCACTTTCTAGGAGCGACTGCGTTTTCTGCTATTAGCAGGGGCACTCCGACATATTTTGCTGAGAAATTCACCGTTGCGCGCGACCTCGACCTGTGTCGGACCGGCAGGGCCCGGTCGGAGCTCGTCTATTTCCAGAAAGCTCCACGTACGGAGGCAAAGAAAAAGTCATTCGAAATATCTGCCTCATATCTCCTAAATTCTTTGCCACCCGTGGAGTTCCATGCGGATAACATCACCTCGTTCAAAACCGCACTTTTTAAAACGCTTTTGGAGAGGGCCGAGTGCGACTGGGCTTCTGCGCAATCGCTAGAATAACTAAGACTCCATTGTAATTTTAAATTAAGTAAAACACTAAGTTCAATTAAGACTGTTTTGTAATTTATCTATAAGAATAACCTCTGCGACTCCAATTGTACATCTTTAATACCATGTTAAAATTCTTTTGTACTGCCAAATGGCCAGATAGGGTTGTACCCCATGGCTTAATAAAGAAAAAATTCAAATTCAAATTCTCTCTCTCTCTTTCTCTCTCTCTCTCTCTCTCTCTCTCTCTCTCATTCTTCGTCTCACTCATTCTCCTGTCGCGCTTGCCAACATGGCGGCGGTCGCTCGCGCGTGTATGCCTCGTGCTCGTGGCTTTGCTCTGCTGAGCCGGGTAGTGTCTCCCTCTCTCAGCCGCTGCCGCTCCTATCTCTCTCTCGTTCGCTCTCACTGGCTCGCGCGGCGCTGCTTGCTGCTCTCTCTCTCTCTCTCTCTCTCTCTCTCTCTCTCTCTCTCTCTAGCTGTTCACGCTTCTCTTTAATTCTCACTCACTCTCGTGGTTGCCCGGCAGTAATGCTCGTACCTGTAAACACCATCAGGTATGAGATTTTGTACATTTTTTTAAGTGGCACCGGTGGTGTCCAGGCGAGCATGTATTGACGGTAGCCCATCACAAGATATACTTCCCTTAAAAAAATGGCAAGCTCATCCACGTTCTGGAAACTGGTTGTGCTTCGTACGCCCTGGGTATTAAAAGAACTAATTTTTCGTTCAGTAAATTAGTCACAGAGATTCCATGACAATTTTAAAGTTTATTCGTTGGACCACTTTTGCAATAATCAAAGATTAAAGCTTACAAAATTTAAAAACTCAAAGCTGGTCCAACGGATAATCCTGAAACTTCTTATGAAATCTCTGTGACTAATTTACTGAATGAAAAATTAGTTCTTTTCAATATCCAAGCAGTACGAAGTACAACCAGATCCAGAATATGAATAAATGTGCTTTTTTTAAGGGTATTATAACTTCTGCTATCTAAAAGGTAAAAAGAATACATGAGTTATCAAGCCCATCAGTCAAAAGGATAACATGAGAAATTTTAAGTTGATACCACTGACCAGTTTTCAAATATTAACAATTAAAAGTTTCAAAATTAGAAATTCAAAACTGGTCAATGGTATCAACTTAAAATTTCTCTGGGTACCCTTTCGACTGATGGCGTGAACAACTGATGTATACTTCTTACCTTTTATAGAGCCGAAGGTATACTTTTGTTGAAAAAGTCACGCTAATATACATATATTGGAAGTTGGTTGTACATTGAGCTTTCTGGAAATTGAAAAGGACTAATTTTTCATTAAATAAATTAGTAACAGCTAGGTAAAAAGTAGATCATAGAAAAACACTAAATGACTCACGAATCAAACTCAAGAATATTATACATATCATTCCATTGCGTCCTATCCTATCCCAGAATATCTGATTCTAATTGTTAAAGAGTTATTGTTGAAAATGTTGAGAATGTTATCTACATCGCAATTACAAAATCTCAGCTGAGATCTCAGATGATATCTCAGGTGACGTCCCACCTGAGGGCTCACACCAAAATCTCATCCAACTGATTTTTACCGATTTTGCATTCTTTATATATCTAAGGCCATTCTTAATGAATTCGTGACAATTTTTTAAGAAATTAAACTTAGAAAATTTTTAACACTGTCATAACCCCTTAAATACATCTTACCTTAAAAGCTATAAATTTATAATATAGTAGATGTGAACTATTACTTGGTTGTTAAATGTAGTGCATTCCTTTTAAAAGTAGTGACATCCTCCCCCCCCCCCAAAAAAAAACCTTTTCAAGGTAAAAGGCAGACAAGTATACGGTCGTTTCTTCATTTAAATTATAGAATAATTTTCAAATGCTCCACAACCCTTATGAAGCCAAAATTCTAAATGTTTATTCTATTATCTAAATTAAATGTTTTCAAACCCTCCATAGCCGTTCCAACCCCTTGGTAAGATTTATATGTTTATACACATCAACTTGGAAAATCTCTTCAATAAAATATGTATGTACGTAAATAGCTTTGTATTAAGGGTTTATTGAACTGACAACCATATTTTTTAATATCACTTCACTACCTTTGATTTTACGAAAATTCCATTTTTCATTTTCAGAAATGATGGTTGTGAAATAAATAAATAAATTGGCAAGTTTCTTTTATAAAAACCAAACGTGTTGAAATAAATAAATAAATGTATATCGATGAATTACTAAATGTCATTGTAATCATCAATATACTATAAAATATCCAAATTTATCGTTTTACCTTTCTATTATCCTACATAAATGCTACAACTTTAAATACATGTTAAACTATGAGAATAATAGCCTCAAATGATAATTGGAATCTTTTTTAATTAAGTATAGAACTAAAACTTCATTTATTCCTTAAAAATTAAGCTTACAATTATCACGAAATTTTCTATAGTTAAATTCAGATATTGGTTACTTACTTCGGTTACGCAGAGGTGTCATTTGAAGATGTATCCATCGTTATATACAATAGGACGGGACGGCAAGTTTTTCCATAAAAAATTTCAACACGGTCTCACTGCATCATGTTGTTTTATCTTTTGCGATTCACTGTAAGGCAACCCTAACAGAAAGGTCTATTTGATAGTGACTGCATTTAAAGTACATTAGTATTATTGTATGTTGATTCTTCAATGTAATCGCCGTCTAGGGACAAAAATGACAATTTATTCGAAAGACTACACATCGAAGTTCTTAAAACTTCTTCCTGCAAAAAGCTATCAGTATAGTATAATAATTACTTCTTATTCTACATATTATTTTTCATATTTAAATGCTCATTTATTTTTTTATTTCAGCACGATTGGTTTTTTATAAAATAAACTTGCCAATTTATTTATTGGTATCACAACTTTCATTTCTGAAAATTAAAATTACAATTTTCGTAAAATCAAAGGTAGTAAAGTGATACTTAAATAAATGGTTGTCAGTTTAATGGACCCTTAACGAAGCTGTTTACGGACATACATATATTGCAGAGTTTTAAATTTTCCAAGATGATGTGTATTAGCATATAAAGTCTTGTCGAAGGGTGTAACGTCGCCACAGAATTTTAACTTTTCTCACGCGCTTTTAAAAGTAAAAAAGATTATCCCAATGCTCGAGTCATGCAAACATTAACTTCCTCGCATTTTTAAACATAAAGTATACGCCCTGTAATGCTACGTTTATGAGTTCTTTCGCCGAATTCTATCCCGAAGGAAGTCACAAACACATCAAGCTGTACATGCGTACTTTTTTTTCCTCACCCAAGGAAGAATAAGCAAATAGTATGGCACGCTTTTCCAGTGTTTCCTCTTAGAATTGTCTCAGTACAAGCGAGAACAAAAAAAACAGAACCTTTCTTCGATGGAGATAAGGGCTAAGGCTACGCACACTGGGCGACTCAGCTGCAAGCCATAAAATTGCATTTCTCTTACCCAAGGGCGCCGCCTGCGCACTTATCTCCTCGCTAATGATCAAATACATTTATTCAAGCATTATTTACTCAAGCCGACGGAAATAGTACCGAAAGAATGTATAAATATTATTGTTACATAGAATGACAATAATATTTATACATCACCATTACAATACCGACTGTACAATTAAATTTTACACTGTTTCTAATTTAGTTTCGAAAATGAATATGTTAATCTCTACATATTCTGTATGCGTTAAAACCCACTCAGGAATTTCCAAAAATATTATTAATTGAACCTAAGCTATAGAATTATAGCACAACTATATTCAAACTATATTTACTCACATACCTATATACACTACATACAAGTTATTATATCGTAGAATTTAATTTTCTAATTTTCTTAACTATAACAACGAATATTTAATCATAGAGTATACACACATTTTTATATGCAAGACTTAGATTTATACTTATACTCTTATATACTTATTCTTACCCTATAAACTTTACTATTTTAAGTCTCCATTTTAGAATACATAAGAAAAAAATTGACATCACTCAACTATTCTTAACCATATTTATAATAGAATAGTAATTCTATTTTCTCTGTTCAATAATTATTATACAACTATCCTATATGCAAGGGAATAGATACGAAGAGGAGGAAGCTTCGTGGCATCAAACGGTGTCCGTATAAGCGACACCTCTTCGAGGGAGCTCGAACTCGACGCTACCCTCACTCCTCCGTCTCTCTCCCCCACAGTAGGAGGGCCTAAGGCCGTCGCGCAGGCGTAATTCTTATCTTAAGTTTTCTCATTGGAAAAACTCGGAGGGGACAACTTCCAAAATTTTAATTGGAGGAGCCCTCTCCGAAGGGCTTTTTCAGAAGCCTCCGCGTGATAGCGACGCATCTCGATGCGACACTCTGACTCCCTCCGCCGTTGTGAGCAGACCAAAAAGAAAAAAACCTATGTAAATTCAAATTCTTGTACCTTCAACCTTTTCAATAAATTCAATTTAAACGGAAGAAAAGAGTGAGACATTTTTCAGTTAAAAAAAAAACAAAATCATCACCGCGCTCTTTATTTAGAGTCTTTTCCTATAATGTTCCTATTTTTTCCACTAGATGGATCACAATTTTTCGTGATCCACTAGTTTAATTTATCATTCTTTTCCATCAGTAACACTCATTCCAGGCATATCATGTTGCGTCTAAGATAGGACTATTCGTCATCTTACTGATGAGCCCAGTGAGTAGTCCGGGGCGAAACGCACTTATATTATTCTTTGAAAAAATCATTAAATTTAAATCTTTTTTTTTTAAAATGGTTTTGGCTCGAAGAGACAGATAAATTCATTAGTATATTAATATTATTATCGAGCAATAGATTCTTTGTCTTATAAAAATCATTAAATTTCATTCTTTTAAAAAAAAAATTTTTTTTGTCTCGAAGAGACAGATGAATTCATTAGTATATTTATATATATCACTTTTAAAGTGTATATATATATATATATATATATATATATTGTGACGTTCTCCCTTACTAAGGCGGGAGAGGTCTATTAGTAGGGAAGAAGGTTTAGTAGGGGAGTGCTCGTTGGATATTAATAGTCAACAATCCCTACCCCTAAGCGAGCTCTATACCAGAGATTGCATAGGGGATGCTGCTCGACTGGATGTGGTTTGGATTACTATATCCTGCGCACACATGCAGTCTTAGACACATGCAGCTTCCAGACTATTCCCTTGCTCGCGAATATCTGGTGCAGTAGAATGACTGACTCGAAAGCCCAAGCGTGAGAAAGGGGAATCGACCAGTCACCTCCTGGATATAACTTGGTAGTGGAATGACCCTTCAATCCCTGAAGATCATGAAGGTCACCCACCGCAAGTAAGGAGGAATATTCAATAAAGTCAATTAATTAATCTCATATTAAAAGTTTATTAATATTCGCGTGTACAATACTGGCGGTCACGTTGGTATACGGGGGGTGTGATAGGTTCACACGGGTCGTCTAAGCAACAGCTCGTAACTTCCCAATGCGTACCTCCGAGATACCAGAAAGACAGAGACCTATCTAGGTAGGGGTCTGCTCCTAGCGCTCGCCAGCCAGAGAGTGCTTTTCCTCGTGTTTCTCTGGCCCTTTTATACTCTTCTCTCCGCCGTCTGTGTGCCGCCGTCTGTGTGCCTTGTTGCTGCCGCCTGGTGACGTGACTTGAACTGTGTTGTCCTTTAGCGCCATCTGGTCGGTCTTTTATCGACTGCTGTCGTTTATCGACAGTCGCTCCCTGCATTACCGTCTTAATATATATATATATATATATATATATATATATATATATATATAAATAAAATCGTGCCAAAAGATCTCTCTTATGTGACACGGGGGTTCGAGAGTCGAGAGTGATATTACTATCGCGGGTCAGTCGAGAGAGGGGTCGAAACCACCTCTACAAGAGTAACCGTCCCTACCCTCTGGGTATTAACCTGAGAGGTACTGCTCGTCGATGAGCGACGGAAGTCAGCTTCGGCTTGACTCATCTCTTATCGACTTAGGAGAAGCTCCACGCAGTCAGCGGGGTACGGGTTTCCATGCACTCGATGCGCGAGTGACATGGATCCCTCGTCCTGTAGGAATTTCGATAGATAGAAATAGCATTATTATTAACGGAATATTACAAATAGAAAGTACAATCTTGTAGATCTCTGAATACAAAAGGGGTTTGGCGTAATGCAATCTCTATCCGAGCGTAATGCTCATTAGGCATCAGGATGCATGCGGCCGGAAGCAGGTGCATAATTCCCTCGAGAGGGTCTTGTTCGCTGCTGGAGCTACAAGCGACGAATGGCGGTCTCCTCGCTGTTGCGCTGGCTTATATACTTGTCCGGCGCCTATGCTGCTGTATATAAGCCGTTGCGCCCTTTATTGTTTCTTGTCGGTACTTGCTTGGAATATAGGTGTCGCCGCTTTCGCGTTGGTAGTCGCGGTGGTGACTTGCTGTGGCTTGCTCGCTTGGACGGTAATATAGGTTTTTTGTACCGAAGGTAGTTCGTTTACCGTTGCCAGTCGTTTCAATATATACTAGGATATCATTAGCGCGCGTAAACGCGCGCGAGGGTTATAAGTAGAGGGAAATGAGATCCCTCATCACCTTCAGCAGCACCATATAGTACCATGAGTAATAAATATTTCAAATAACATGAAATAAATGGAAAAAGGAATATAGCCCCTTTAACGCTATGCACTTAGACTATAGCACAATACTTTGATACTTTTAATTTATAATAATTAGTACAAAAAACTTAGCATAAACTATTAAATAAAAAAGTTTTTCCTGATCCTCCAGGTCCATCGATGTAGAAGCAATTATTTTCAGCATTATTATCAACATTACTTTCTTCATTAAATACTACATTTAAAATTTTATCAATTATTTCTTTTTGTTTATCATTAAGTTTATTCATTTTTTCCAGTGCAATATTGAAAGAATTAGTTATATCTTCTGTATCATTTGAAGCCACATGATAGTTATTAATTATTTCTGTTAATTGGTGCAGTTGAGGAAATTCATTAATATTTTTACCTTCCATTTCAAGTATAGATTGTATATCAATAATAGTTTTACAATAACTTTCATTTTGACTGAAATGTTTAGTATAATCTTCGGACATTGAATCTTTAAAATCTTCCTAAAGCTTATCTGTATGAACAGGATTGCAATGTATCAAAATACGTACGAATAATCTTCGAAGTTGTTTTGGCATCATAAATACCTTTGCTTCTGACATTGCATTGGACCATTCATCGTCAGTTTCTATAAAACCATAAGCTAAATAGGCTTCTGTAAGTTTGTTTCAATTCACCATTGACTGTTCTCAAATGTTCAAAACTTATTGCACCTTTAATTCTGAATAATAATATTCTTAAATGAAAGAGTTCAGTCTTCTTTTACACCATTTGCTTTCTGTAATACTATTACATTTTATTGTTTTAAAAATATAGTGTTCAGGAATATCAGAATAATAACATTGGCGTGCTTCTGGATCTCGAGCATTGAGTTGAAAGTAATCTACAAGCATACATACTTTATTCAGTGAATTATTAATATTGTCTGAATCAGTATGAACAGTGATATTTTGACAATCTGGAAGATGTAATGGTAATCGATCAACTGAGTGACTTTTTGCTTGTAATGCTTTGGATAAAATTCGCCATACTGCTTCTACTGGAACTACATAACGTGTATCGACAAATTGACTAATTTCATCGTGTTCAATGACTGAAGTATCAGTAATACTGTTAGTAATTATTACTGATGCTGCATCATTTCCTTTATATAAATATTTATGTAAATATTTAACAGATTTGATACTCGAACATATTTGAACATTTGTGACAATTAAATCTTAAAGATAACTCTGGGCAATAAGGCACAACAAAGCGATTATCTACTTTATAATTATTATGACGCATATAAGTTTTTCCAGTATTCTTTCTACGATAAATTGGATAACTATTTTCATTAATTATAGTTTCTTCTTGAAATTGTTTCTGAAACTTTTTAGAACACTTTCCATCAACTATGCACCAGTCATCACATGGTCCATGTATCATATTATTCATAACAATATTGTGTAAATTTTGATAAATGTGTGGATCAGGGATTTCTGCTGATATAAATTGGTCAATTTTGTTGACGGTATCAATTTTATTTTTTAATTTAACTAATAAATGACAGTGTGGTAAACCACGTTTTTGGAATTCAATAACATAAATATAAGCTGTAACTTTTCCAAAATATTGTTGTTTATCTATGAAATCGAGCAAAGCATTTTTTTTTAAATGAAATACTCTTGTACAGATATCAGGTCTATCCGATGGTTGTTGCCCAATTAATAAATTCTCTTGAATTTCTCTCCATTGTGGATTGCAAGTCATTGTAATAAATAAATCAAATTTTCCTTTTTTTCGTTGAATAGCCATAGAATCATGATAACACTGTAACATATATCGCGGAGATCCTATGAACGTTGATGGTAAAATTACAATTTTTCCTAATCTCATATTTTCAAAAGTATTGACTCTATTTTGTAAAAAGTTCATTAATCCTTTATAGGATGAAACTCGTAATTCCGCTTGATGTAACTTACAATAATCTATACGATCCTTTTCAATTTTTACATAAGAATCAACAACAAATTGTTGAAATAAGCGTCGACCTCTAATAATAGCATTGAATTCATCTCTAATAGCAATTTTATTTTTCATGTAAGCAGCCCTTGATATTTTGCCTCTTCCATTTTTTTTCTTCAAATCTTTATGCCATCCTTGACAACCCGTGGGATAAAACAATGGATATATCCAAGGCTCAACATTTGGATCTAAGGCATTAACTGGTTTTAATTCCTTTGCATTTTTTTCACGTATAACAACATAAGCATCAGGTATTTCACCATCAGCCGTAGTATTAAATATTGCGGCAACTTCGTTTGTTCTTTGAAAATTATATCGTCGTTTATCAGTTCCAGACTTTAATCAAAACAGTAATTGTAACTCTTGTGGTGAATTAGGATTTTGTTTTTTAAGTTCTTCACCCATCATTTCATATGACTTTGAAAATTCATTATGCTCTCGCATTAGATTTTCAATTAATTCAACGACACTTTGATTTATTTCACAGTTGTTTGCTGTACGATGTTCAATTGCTTCATTAGCATCTATTACAAAAAGTTGACCATAAGAAGGTCTTTCATTATTAACAGGATTCAAAGTTGTATTAATTTGATAGTAAATTTGACCTTGTATTTTGAAGCAATAAGGACCAGGACGTCTATTATTAAAATGAACAATATTAGCATTGAAAGATGCAAAATAAAATAAATTATTGTACCAACGAATATGTTTAAAAAAATGTGTAGAAAGTTCATGCTCTAAATTGAAAAGCTTTTTTAATTCAATGGGAAAATCATCATTAATTTGTAATTCAACGTTTCCATGGCTACAACAATCGTTAAAAGAATTACCTTTTGAAACTCTTTCACCAGGAAAATGTTTGACATTGCAATGAATACATCTAATATTCATTTCACCAAGATAGTTTTCTTGTGTTGCTCTGCATACATTATAAATTCGTTGTTCGTAAGCATTAAATTGACTTTCATGAACAACATTATGTTTGTGTACATTGTTTTGATGAAACTCTTGTCTATTATATGAATGATCAAGATTAACAAAATATTGATTGAGTAAATTATTTTGGTAAGCATTAAATTGACTTTGATGATCAAGATTCTGTTGGTGTACATCGTCGATTTGATGAAATTCTTGTCTATTATAATAATGATCATTGTATTGGTGTACATCGTCATTTTGATGAAATTCTTGTCTAGTATATGAATGATCATGATTAACAAAACCTTTATTGAATAAATCATTTTGGTAAGCATCAAATTGACTGTCATTATCAATATTTTGTTGTTTTAAATCGTCGTTTTCATTAAACTTTTGTCTATTATAATAATGATCATTCTGCTGATGTACATCGTCATTTAGATGAAAATCTAATTGTCTATTATAATAATGATCATGATTAACAAAATCTTGATTGAATAAATCAGTTTGTTGTAAATTGTCATTTTTATGCTTTTTATTTTTAATTTGTCTAATATAGGAATAGTTATGTCGAATATTTTATTTTAAATATATAAATATAATCTTTTAAATATAAAAGTATTTAGTATGCAGTACGGGCGAAACTTTGTGAATTAAGATATTCCATGTATACTTTTATACATTCAAATATTGGTGCGGTTTTGAGTGAGCAACAGCAGCTCCCCTATAATATCTATCGGTCGTTGCAATAGCCCCGCGGCGCGGCGAAAAAAATAACTACGACAATCAAGACTGAGATTACTGAGAACGATCCGTCCGTCCGTCGATACAGCAGCTTCTATTTTCGCAGCTTCAATTTTACCGAGATTTTACCGAGATTTACCGAGCAACAGCAGCGCACTCTGCATTAGCACGGCGCGGCGAAAAAAGTAACTACGATCAAGATCAACGACGGTCCGTCGGTGCGGCAGCTTCAATTTCAATATGGCAGCCTTCAATTTGCAATATGGCGCTTACTCCCTTTATAGATAGGATACACACACACACACACACACACACATACACACACGCACACATTTCCGGTATAGTAATGATTCGACTAAATAATGTATACTTGAAAAATATTTGTAAAGCAGTTATTCTATATCGTTAATAAATAATATTATTGATGCATACATTATTCATAAGCAAAAAACAATTACTTTTTGACTAAAATGCATATCGCTTGTTTAGGGATTGTGAATAAACATTGTACATCATTTTTGCGCTTAAATATTTTTTTTATTGATTTGCGTTCAACTTTTTTGAATTGCTGTTTTCAGTTTTAGATAGTGCTCTTTTCTTTCTTACTTTGTATACATTTTGTGAAGTTTGTAATTCAAAAGTTTTACAGGTAATAAAGGTTCATTATTTTTTGCGCTGTATAAAACAAGAAAGATAAGCTTGAAAGGTAGGAAGCTTTTCAAATATACACAGGGAGGAAGCATGCCGTGTAAAAAGTGTCGCCACGGTAAGCCTCGGAGAGAGAGAGAGAGGGCTATGCTCCTCCTATGTCCGAGTGGCGCGGGCGGTTTAAAACTTCCGAGCATGCTATAAGATATACAAACGCATTTGGATTCATTGTGTCCAAATTTATATATTCAACTTATTGTAATTCGAAATACTCTACGGTATACCAACTCTATTTGTAATACTTACATCTATTTGTACAGCTTTTTGGAAAAAGCACTTAAATCTCTCAAGAAATATAAGAAAACTGTAGTTTGCAAGTTTTCTGTAGCAGGCATGGGTGTAGGAAAGTCCAAGTGCATTATTTTAAGAAATACTCTTATTTATCAGTAAAAGTAAATTTATGTTTGAATTATTCAGTTTTTAGAAGATACTGATTTTTTAGTCGATGAATAAATGGGTCGAGTTTCGTAGGTTTCATATAAATATATCTATATACAGCGATGTATATAGATACAGCCGACGGTAACTTGACTAAATATATCTATATACAGCGATGTATATAGATATAGTCGATGGTTACTCAGCTTAGAGAGAAAGGGTGGCACATAAACAATCACATGTTTGTGCGGGAAATAGAGGGGGACTCTGAACTATCTCTTCCTCTCTCTTTCGCTCGGTTCGCCCGGTGACACTGCCACCATCTAACATGCTTCTTCTATGTGTATATGCTCGAAAGTACCGATAGCCGCCAGCAGAGGCGTTGCTACTCGCTAATTCCTGGACGATATGTCGAGCGGAACTTACGATCTTGACCAGCGAAAGTGAGACATTTTCAAAGCGGAGTTGGATCTCCTTCTCTCTTCCTAGCTGGTTCAGCTCTCTGAAGTATGAAAATAACATGCAAATATCTTAATAAAAAAAATACCATTAATTGCGGAATCGTTAACAACATTAGGAAATGCACATTAAAAAATTGCGGATGCCTTCGTTTTTGCGTGAAAAATCAAAAACTAAAAAATGATATAATTGTCGCTTTCTCACTTAATATTCGATATTAACATTTCAAAGAGAGACCAATCGTGCCCAATTTAATTGCCAGTAACGTAAATAATTGTGTTATATCACAATTCTTATTATTTATTTAATAATCAATAAATTTATTTTTCGATCATTTCTATGCTAATTTTGACCGATCCTGTTCCCCGTTTCTACTTTCCAAGACGTTTGCGCGGGCGTTCTCGCCATAAGAGCTAACCGAATTTCAGTTATGCGTCGATTTAATTTTTCCTTCAGCTGTCGGTATATTGTCGTGTTCGGAGACTCCAATTTAACATTTATTTCTTGAAGCACTACATCTATTACTAAATCTACCCTACGCCTTTGAGGTTATGCATCTTGCATTTGTTGGTACCATCATTTTCTTCAAGTTTACGAATTACGTTCGCCCGCGCAAACGTCTTGGAAAGTAGAAACGAGGAACAGGAACGGTCAAAATTAGCATAGAAATGATCATGATTATTAAATAGCAGGGTTGCAAAAATTTGAATTATAGGACAAACAATTCACGATTCATTTTTGAATTGTGAATTGTTTGTCGTATAATTCACAATTCATTTTTGAATTGTAAATTGTTTGTCGTATAATTCACGATTTAAATTGAATAGTGAATTGTTTGTCGTATAGTTCACGATTCACATTGAATCGTGAATTATTTGTCGTATAATTCACGATTCAATTTGAATCGTGAATTGTTTGTCGTATAATTCACAATTCATTTTTGAATTGTGAATTAGTTATAGAATAATTCACAATTCCTTTTTGAATCGTGAATTGCTTTTCATATAATTCACAAATCTTTTTTGAATCGTAAATTGTTTTTTATATAATTCACAATTCCTTATTTAATTTATTTATCCTTTTATTCCTTATTTTATTCCTTATTTAATTAATTAAGTAGTTTAAAAAGGAATTGTGAATTATTCTATAACTAATTCACAATTCATTTTTGAATTGTGAATTATACGACAAACAATTCACAATTCATTTTTGAATTGTGAATTTTAGGACAAACAATTCACGATTCAAAAATGAATCGTGAACTATACGACAAACAATTCACTATTCAATTTGAATCGTGAATTATACGACAAACAATTTACAATTCAAAAATGAATTGTGAATTATACGACAAACAATTCACAATTCAAAAATGAATCGTGAACTATACGACAAACAATTCACTATTCAATTTGAATCGTGAATTATACGACAAACAATTTACAATTCAAAAATGAATTGTGAATTATACGACAAACAATTCACAATTCAAAAATGAATTGTGAATTTCATCGAATTAAATTCAAAATTGAATCGATTCTTTGCAACTGTTAAATAGATAATAAGAATTGTGTTATAACACAATTATTTACGTAACCGGCAGTTACATTGGGAACGATTGGTCTCTTTGAAATGTTAATATCGAATCTTAAGTGAGAAAGCGACAATTATATCATTTTTTAGTTTTTGATTTTTCACGCAAAAACGAAGGCATCCGCAATTTTTTAATGTGGATTTCCTAATATTGTTAACGATTGAATTAACGGTATTTTTTTTATTAAGATATTTGCATGTTATTTTCGTACTTCATGGAGCTCTCTGGTTCCTGCGCTCGCTTCCCCCACTACTTTAGCGTAGAGTCTTGTGGCTACAGTCCACACATGAAAGTCGTGGATCGATGGATGTATAAGTTTGTAGACAATGTGGATTGTAGACACAGCTTAAGCTAGACTTCTGGTAGACTGGTACTGGTTTATGATTATGCTGTATGTGTGTGCGCGCGCGCGCGCGCGTGTGTGTCTATATATACATTCATTGCTTTCATTGCCGCTTGTTTTACTTGTTTCGTAGTTTTTATTATATATTTCTCTATCCTATTGCAATCATTTTGATATTTACATACATAAACACTTTCAATATTTTTGTATTTGTTATGTTTACATATTTAAGTGTAATAATAATAATTATTTATTACAATTCAATGTTATCAAAGATAAGAAATTAAAGATAATTAAAAAGATATTTAAATACGAAATTAGTACAAATTAAATAATCGCTAAATATTAAATAAGCACTAAAAGTGCTAATGTTAAAAATTTCAAAAAGTTGGTAACTCACAATGACAACATCAACGAATGGAAATGGAAATCTAATAGATGAATTTGAAGAAGCTTTTCAAGTATGTGAAATAACTTAGTTACATTTTATTTATTATATATGTTTGGTTTATCAGTCAAAAATGTTAACGTTCAATGTTATTCATTTTAAAAATTTAAGTAAAGCATTATATTTAAGCACTGTCTACATACACCCACCTGTGTATCGCACACGGTAAGGGTAGATGGTACACGGTTCAATGTTTTTTAATAAACAAATGCATTTGTTAACGAATGATTGCCTTAACCACCCTCACTCAACACTATAACACTCCGTGATTGGCTATGTACAGGTTGATCAAATTTGTCCCGTACCCCGTGTGCCGTGTATACAGGTTGATTGGAATTGTGTCAATTTTTACTGTATACTGTATAATGTGTACCATGTGTGGTGCACGGATCAGTGTACGTAGACAGTGTCTTATATTTATGTAATTATGAAATGAAAGCAGCAATGAAACTGAAAATTAGTAAGATAATGGCTGCCGATATACAATATTCAACTATTTTTAAGCTATTAAGGGGATGTCGGAGCTAGCGTGGTGGGTTATGACTCTGGCAGTTCCATCTTTTTATTAAGCACATGTTTTATATCATCAAAAATGAAACTGATAATTATTTGTAATCGTACAGACTACCTTGCAACACAAAGCTTTTTTTATTCAATATCTAAAAAATTTTAAGTTATGAATTTATTGCATAAAAAAAGTGACGGTCACGTTACAGATTTTCAAAATTCATATCGGATAGACGTTCCAATTTCACGCAAAAATTATGAATATATGCAGAAATCTGAGATGGAGTAAATATAAATAATTGTAATAATTACCTCGCATAACTGTGCTTAAGTGCAATAAACAAGACTATGTATTTGTTATTTATGATCGAATACCATTTTTGAGGTTATGTAATGCCTCATTTAATTTGCATGGCTCCGACTCCCCCTTAAATTAGTAAAAAATATACATTCTGTGTTAGCCTATTCAACAATGAATAATTATTAGTTTGAATTTGATGAGAAAAATTACATATAGACAGGTGATAAAATATAGTGAAGGCAGTATCACAACTTATCATATTCACCATAGCATTCCCTTAATATAGTGTTAATACATTAATATGTCAAATTTAAATAATAAATAGAAATTTTATAAATTCATAGTTCAAAGATTTTTGTATAAGAATTTTGATGTTTTATTTTATAATTTTAGTAAACTATTTTATTTTAATTTTATGTATTGTTTTGCAGCAATGTTTAAGTTTATTTACCAAAGATGATGGACTGGAAAATAATGGAGTCAGTTTAACCATAGATAAAGATGAAACAAAACTGGAAGTTGATCAAGTAACTTTGCGCTTCATAGACTTAGCTCGCCAAGTTGAAGCATTCTTTTTACAAAAAAGATTTCTCTTGTCAGCTCTTAAACCTGAACTTGTGGTTAAAGAAGATATTACAGATCTCAAAGTAGAGCTTGTACGTAAAGAAGATTTAATGAAAAGGCATTATGAGAAAATACTTATTTGGCAAAATTTACTTGCGGAGATGCATGGCTGGGTACAACCAAATGGTACAATTAATGCTTTTAATAATTATTATTAATTACATTTTGAAATACTTGTATAATTTTTTTGTTTTGTTTTTTTAAGCAAATGCTTAGAGTTATACTCAATACTTTAACAAAAGTTATTACTAAAGTTAAGAGCCTTGTAATAATTATTTTATTGATTTTATTTAGAATACATACATATTGGGAGCATCCAAAATAATTTAGAAAAGTGAAACTTTTAGTTCTTATTGGTAGAATTCCCGTAAGGTTTCATTATTTTGCTCTGCACACAAAAAGTTGAATTTTTATCAGCTCAAAACCTACCTTCTTGATACATCTTTATTGTCTAAATTTCCTATCCAGCAAGTAAAAAAAATTCTAGTTGCATGTTTTCTAGCTAGTTTAGTTTATATTCTTTATTGCTAATGCTGTGGATCTCAAACAATTTTATGAACCCGTCTTTCTCTAAAAGTATGTTTTTTGGGTCTGGCTATCCCATTGGGTTATCTTGCAGAGAAAAAAGTTTGGTACAAAAGTTGTGTATTAAGAAATTGAAGAAATGCAATATACAATTTCTCAACCCATGTAGATACTCTTCTCAAGCCGAAGTACTTTTTCTCACCTGCAGTGAAGAAGTTAAATCCATAAGACAGTTGCGCTGTACCTCGGCATCATCTATCAATATGCAAAGTTTGAAATCGAAATATTAAGATATTAAAAAAACGATTCAAACGAAAATCAAGTATTTTGATTTCAAATTTTGCATACTGATATATGATGCTGAAACACAGGGCAATTATCACTTGAATTTATGTAACTTATATTCTGCCCTCTGGCTGGAAAGTGTCAACTTTATGGCCGCTATGCTAATTTAAGTTGCCGCATTCTGGCGCCGTTGAGCAGAAAAATAGTATACAAACCATGGCCAGTAAAAAAGAAAGCCTCAGATCACATGATTGTCAATCTCGGCTTTGCCTTGGCCAACATTTACAAATGATCTGAAATTTCTTATTTTACTGGCTGTGGGTAGTAATTACTATATATTCATTGAGATCCAAATATTTTTCCATTGTATTGTTAGTGTCGGATCACCATGGGTATCGGACATTCTTAAGAGGATGACATAGTCAATCCATGCTAACAGTAACCTCCACATTAAATAGCATTCCTCTTTGTTTATAAAAAATACAGTTCGTAATAAAAAAAAGTAAATTAATAATCATTTGATTCAATCAAAGAATTGGCCTCAACTACATTTTTACCATTCAAATCGTTCAATAAGTTTATACTTATATATTTACATATGTTAAAATTCCAAACGTCAAAATGATGGTCACCTTACGTTTTCTAAGTATTTGTGGTCCTCGCGTTCATATTTCCAATTGTTTCTTGTAATTGTTAATCAATCGGACACATTCAACTTTTACAAACATTCTCTGTTACATAAAGAATTTACGCTCACAGCTTTTTTGTACTTCCCTGTTGCATAAAACTTTTTATTTACGATCGATATGCCCAAAACATTTATATCCGTCATTTTGCCGCTATATAGTGGAAGCGTGAAATTATTTGTCCAAAAATTTATTTTAATAATAAATTAAAATATATGGAAGTGACGCTAAAATACGGTTTTAGCGAGTTAAAAAAATTTTATTTAAATTTTGTTTAATTTTTGTTCACAGTCACATGTTCAAAAGTTTTATATTAGAAATTTTGCCGCTATATTGTGGAAGGCTTCGTGTTGCATTTGTTCATGTAGATCAAGAAACATTCTCGTATTGTGTATGACAAAATCAAAAATATCCCTATTACAAAATCTCAGGTAAGACCTCAGATAATATCTCAAGTGACATCTTACGTGTTTTTAGCGATTTTTCGTTCATTATACATTTAAGAACATTCTTGATCAATTAGTGGATGTTTTTAAAAAATTCGAACTTTTCACGAATTTCTGACTTAGATAATTATGGTACAATTTTTGAACAATTTTCTGAGTTCGAATTTCTCAAAAATAGTTAGCAAGATTAAGAATGGTTAAGAATGGTTTTAAATATATAATGAACGAAAAATCGGTTAGATGAGATTTTGGCGTGAGATCTCACGTGAGATGTCACCTGAGATATCACCTGAAATCTCACCTGAGATTTTGTAGTAGGGAAATAATTAATGGTATTACTGGCAGATCATTTCGGAACAGACCCGTAATTAAGCTTATGTCCAACATACGTTGGTCACGTTTGCAGGCATTCACCAAATCAAAAATGTCTGGACATTTTACAACTGTGTGCGTGCATGCGTGCGTGTGTGTGTGGGTGTGTGTGTGTATACGACTAATATATTTAGGTAAACAAGATGGTTGAATTGTGCCAAGAAAATACATTGAGCTTGTGGCGCTGGACGTATTTGCATTTTTATAGCAAATTTTATAGATAAATAGTTCTTAAAGCTAGTAAAATTGGATTAATTAATGATTTGTCAATGTGCTTCTAAATTTTGAATTACAGAAGTCAAAATCTAATATGTAGAAACACATATTTAAATACCAAAATTTAAGGTTAAACCTGCCTAACTCCTACACAATTGCAGTTGCCTGTGCAAAATTTAACCTTAAATTTTAGAACTTAAATATATGTTGTTACATATCAGATTAAGACTTCAGTAATTTAAAATTTAGAAACACATTCACAAATAATTAATCCAATTTCACTAGCTTTAGGAACTGTTTATTTATACAATTTGCAGTAAAAATACAAATACGTCCGGCCCCCATAAGCTCAATATACTTGCCCGGCACTATTTAGCTATCTTGTCTACCTACATGATATATGGTGTCGTATTACTCAATAGCATTTTTTCCGATTCGGTGATGAAAAAATATCAACTTTAATTTGAGGTGGATAAAAAATTAAATTATAAAAAATTATCTATTTACTTCCAATGAATCTATGGGCTCCCTTCATAAGATTCTAGTCCAATTCACTTCTTAACATTTGATCAATCTTTACCATTTTTTTTTTTTGTTTAGCTGTCGGTTCAATCATGTTTGCTACTTATTTGGTACAAATCATCAAGTTACTTGCTAGAAGCCTAGTCTCCATGTAATTTAGTTATTCTATATCGAAAAGCTTTTAATTAATTTAATTCGGGTTATTGATGGTAAATAGACAATCCTATCCATAATATATGTATAGTATTAACATCAGTAATAAAAAAATATGGAAAAATGAATCTAAACATCCCCTTGAGCTATACTGTTATTAAATCTCCGCCTATCGTTTCGAGTCGTTTCGATTCCTCATCAGGGCTACAATCTCTAAATATATATACATGTATATATATTTACATAATTAGTAATCAAATTTTACAGAATAAAATATACAGAATAAAAACAATATTTACCGATGAAAAATAAAAATATGAAAAAACTAGATACTAAGGAGCTACAGAACAAAATAATAATAAGAACTAGTTTAAACTAAAAATACAAAATATATAAAAGTGCCTAAAGGCCCTTCGGTAAATATTATTTTTATTCTTTATATTTTATCCTGTAAAATTTGATTACTAATTATGTAAATATGTATTGTAAATTTGGATATTATAGCCCTGATGAGGAGTCAAAACGACTCAAAACAGTAGGCGAAGATTTAATAAAAGTATAACTCGAGGAGATATTTAGATTCATTTTTCCATTACCAATAACATCAAACGATCGAGGCAAATTAAATACAAAAATATATTCAGTGCACCTAACAAAAGTAAAATCAATATATGGTCTGTCATTTACATGAAAAATCCTTATCATGTTTAGTTTAGTTTGTGCAACTTCGTTATTTTCAACTGTAAAGGTTTCCATTCATTAATAAAAAATTCATGACCGGATGTTGTAAAGCCAAAATTCGCGTGATTGACTAATATAGGTGCATGCGTCGTAAATATCATTTGAAAATTTGAATGCAAATCATATTTTGATTTTTAATTTTTGTTTTTCTGTATTACATATAAGTATACTAACATAATTTTAATATAATTCTAAGCCTCGTAAATTTGATATAGAATTTTGTGCCGGAATGTGTATCGGTGACCGTCACTTGTGCAGAATTAGTTGTCCTCGAGTGTACACTGCTGTTAAATATATTTTGCACATGTGACGGTCACGGAAATCAATTGCGGTCGATCCGCATGTGCTCAGCTGGCGGCGACAGCAGCCATTTTGGAACGTAGAACCTACGGCGAGGGCGCAAAAATTGTGTCGCTGCCAGTTGAGCATATACGGATCGGTCGTAATCGGTTTCCGTGACCGTCACATGTGCAGAATATATTTAGCAGCAGTGTAAATACTGAGGTTATATTTTTATGATCGACGAGTCGATGACTCATGCATGTGTAACCTTGTGACTTGTGTAACAGACTACTTTACTAACACGACGCTTCACGGCATTATCAGAAATCATCCCATAAAGACACTTTTTTTAATGCAAACGAATACTATTACAATACTGCCGGAATGTGTATCGGTGACCGTCACTTGTGCAGAATTAATTGCCCTCGAGTGTATACATCTGTAAATGTTGCACACTAATCAAAATTTTGAAAAAATTTTAATGAGTTGTTTAAGTCAACGTTTTTATTACATAAAATTTAATTTAAAAGCAATTCATTTTAATGTTTTAAAAATTAACTATACATCACGCGAAAAATTAGAGCGCGTCATTTAACTCTAGTATGTTGTTAGAATACTCTTGCCCCAATCCCCATTATTGGGTAATACGACACCATATACACCCAGACTACCCGGAGTGAATATATTCTGCGTTTCATGACGGCCACAAGCCGAAAGATTGAAAGGCTAGTTTTCAAGTGCTAACTCTCGCAGTATGTTGTAGATCGCTGATAGTAAACGATCGGGAAATAACATTGCGTCTTATGGGTATCGGACGTATGTGCATTTTTACAACAAATTTCTAAAGTTAGTGAAATTGAATTAAGTAATGTTTTCTGAACATTTCTAAATATTAAATTACTGAAGGCTTGATCTCATGTTTAGAAACATACATTTATGTACCAAAATTTGAGGTTAAACCTGCTTGTCTGTTGCATTGGTAACGCGACGCAATGGCAAATAGTGTAGCAGACAAGCAGGTTTAACCTCAAATTTTGGTACATAAATGTATGTTTCTAAACATGAGATCAAGCCTTCAGTAATTTAATATTTAGAAATGTTCAGAAAACATTACTTAATTCAATTTCACTAGCTTTAGAAACTGTTTGTTTATCAAATTTGCTGTAAAAATGCAGATACGTCCGGTGCCCATAAGACGCAATGTTATTTCCCGATCATACACAGACATCTTGTCTACCTATATATACGGTGTCGTATTACCAATAGTATCAGATAATTCCTCATATAATCTTCTTAATAATAGTAATTATTATCAATATCAATTATTTTTACTATTATTACTGTTATCAATAATAATTTAATATTTTTGTTTACTTTTATTGTTCTACTGTTATTTTATATAAATTTTTATAATATTAACTTTATAAATAGGGCTGGCAAATTCTACTCAAGGACTTCCAGCGCAAGGAACTAATAATGGAAGCAGTAACACAGTTCAACAGCAACTTTTGCAACATCAGCACTTACAACAACAACAGCAACAATTACATTTACAACAACACCAAATTCAGCAATTACATCAACAACAGGTATGACAATTTAATTTTTTACTTCAGTTTTACATGTTTAGTGTTCTTTTTCTGTAGATTTGAAGCTACGCTCTTTTATTACTTGTTTCCTCAAACTTTTAAGATTAATTTATGTCATGAAAATAAAAAGCGAATGATTCGCATTTTTGTTATAGGTTCAACAAGGAAGTAGTAGTACTACTACAAATTCTATAAATATCCAAGGGGCTGGAGTTTCTGTAGGCCCTCAAAACATGTTTATGAATCAACCAAATACTACAAGACCTACAGGTTTTTCAGTTGGAGTAAATAATAGTTCACTTCAAGGACCATTGGCTTTTCTGGAAAAAACGACAAGCAACATAGGAATGCCTGAAAGGCGAAGTTGACGCGGAAGGGGGAGGGGGCGTGGTAGGGGTCGTGGAAGAGGTCGAGGAAGAGGTAGAGGGGGTAATTTACCACCCCCACCACCCTTGCTTGATCCCTCAGATCCCTCATCTTATACAACAGCTGCTGCTGTAGTGGCTGTAGCAGCGCCTCTTCCCTCTCAGCAACAATAAAATTATTACATATTATTAACTTTTTATATTTTAAACTGTAATAAACAATTTCTTATATTATAGCATTATGTGTTTAACTGTTTTAAGTTATATAAAGAGATATTGCATAGATGTTATTTCAAGAAAAATTATTTATTAATTGATTTCAATTCTAGAGAAAATTTTGTAAGTGTCTTTTACATTGGTAAAGTTATTGTAATTAAAGTTAATCATTATATAAAATTTATATAATGATATCCGTATTATATTAAAACAATCATGTTTAGTTCTATTCATTTTTCAAGTCACATTTTTTTATGGGACTTGAAATCTAAAAGAGACTTAAATATCTTTTTTTTTCTCTGATAGGAGCCTGATTCTGTAAGGTTATAGTGTAAAATGGTTTATAGACGAGTACGATTATATATATTTCCGCACGACGAATGACATGGATGCCAATGCGCATGCGAAAACTGGGTGCATTAAGTTTTTTAATAGATGCTGTAACGAATTTTTATGACGAGCGATAGGATATTTTTGGGGATATCGACGCCTAGATTATATGTATGTATAGAAATGTCGATAAATTGAGCTTGCGTACGAGCATTTTTTACCCTTCAGCTTTTAAGGGGATGTCGTAACCAAAGTGACCGTTTGTGACCTCAACTCGAGCTCATTCTCATTGTTTGCTTACTATTCATTTCATACTATCAAAAATCAAATTGGTAACTATTTATTATTGCATAGGCAATCTCGGAACACAAAGTTCTTGTTGATTTAGTTAGTGAGAAATTTAATATTATTAAAAATAGTAATTAAATGTAACAGTCGTCTTACTCTTTCATCTCCCGACGTATTTCTTATTGTTTATAAAAATAACACAAAATTATATAAACACGAGACTTACTAAAGATAAACAATTTTAATAGTTACCTCAGAACACTGCGTTTTTATGTGGTAAACAAGAATAAACACTTATTATTTATGATCGGATAAAATTTTTGAGGTTATGTAACCTAACCCTATACAAAATCTCAGGATTTCAGATGATCTCTTAGATGACATCTCACCTGAGATCTCTCACCAAAATCTCATCCAACTCATTTTTACCGATTTTTCGTTCATTATATATCCAAGTCCGTTCTTAGTGAATACGTGACAAATTTTGAAAAATTCGAACTTAAATAATTATGGTACAATTTTTTAAAAATAGTCATTAATTGACTAAGAATGGTCTTAAATATATAATGAACAAAAAATTGGTTAAAATCGGTTAGATGAGATTTTGGCGTGAGATCTCAGGTGAGATGTCACCTGAGATTTTGTAGTAGGGAATACCTCTTTGGATTTACATTGACTTCGTTATTTCTCTTAAAAACTGTGATGGTTTTTGTTGCGAAGCATTTAATACGTGATTCTGATTGGTTGCTAAGTAAACATTATTATGACTACGATGATTCATAGTTCATCACTGATTTAATTACTAAATACAAGACAACCCAAGGAAATACCCTTGTTAAATAAATTGTATATAACATTCCTAGATCAGTGAAATAAGAAATGTCTCATATCAAATGTAATTGTCGACCTAGGCAAAGCAGAGGTGGACAATCATGTAATCTAAGACTTTCTTTCTTACTTGCCAAGCTGTGTATTAATATATTACTACCCAAGGCCAGTAAAATAAGAAATGTCTCAGATCACAGTAATTTCCGGCCGAGGCGAAGCTGAGGTTGACCAACATGTGGTCTGAGGCTTTCTTTTTTACTGGCCATGGTTTGTATACTATTTTTTTGCTCGACGGCGCCGGAAAGCGGCAACTTAAATTAGCGCAACGGCCAGAAAGTTGACGCTTTCCGGCCGGAAGAAAATAGTTTTCTGTCCTCCTTCAAAAATGGTATACAGACGTTGATATATAAAAAAGAAAACCTCAGATCACACGTTTGCCGGCCGAGACGAAGTCAAGTGATCTAAGACATTTCTTGTTTTACTCGCCTTGGGTGTAGTAACCTCTGCTTTGCCTAGGTCGACAATTACATTTGATCTGAGACATTTCTTATTTTACTTTATACTTACTTTATAGAAAAAATTTTAATAATAGTTGAAGCTGTTTTCGAATAAACGATGTTTTGTTATCATGTTTCCATATACAGAAATGTCGACAATTTACGTTAATACATATTAGGATTTCTGCAGCCTGACCGGAAATCGTCAACTTTTTGTCATCTATCTTCAACTGTATACACATTACACACACACGCGCGCACGCACACACACACACCTATATTACATAGTTGTTGAGTCGGAATGAAATTCGCCACTCCCATCTCCTCATCCACCCTCTCTTTGCCCCCTCAAAATAACCAAGAAACGTTTCAAAAGTTTGGTTATTTTTACGCATTTCTTCGCTCACTCATCGCCCCCTGATTTATTACGAAATAAACTCCTTTTATCCTTTCCTTATTATTATGAATGATAGTGTACTGTTTTCAATTGTAGTTTTATTTATGGTTAATAAAATATAAAAAGTTGAAGTATTTATATTTTCAAGTTATGTGGCGGATGAAGACGATAGATGGACGGTGGTGCTTATAAATAGATATGATAGGTGGAAGTGATAGGTAGATGCTTTGGGTTATGATTCGGGATACTAAGTGATGTATACATGAATGGAGATGATAGGGGGAAGATTGAGATTATGATTGGAGGTGATAGGTAGATGCTGGAAGTTATGACTGGAGACGATGAGTGGATGTCATGATTTCAGGAGATAAATGGAAGTTATGTAGCGAGCTCATAAGTGGAGATAATTTATGGAGCGTGTAGGTCACGATTGAAGGTGATTAGTAATAGATGTAGTTGACAGGTGGTAGTTATAGATATATGCTGAAGGTTATGAATAGAGGTGATAGGAATTTATGAATGGAAATGATAGGTGTAGGTTAGGATCAGGATTGGAGGTGATAGGTGGATGATTGAGATCATGGTTGAAGATGATAGGTACATGCTGGGGGTTACGAATGAAGGAGATAAATGGATATCATGATTGAAGGTGATAGGTGGTAGACGTAGGTGACAGGTGGAGGTGATAGCTAGATGCTGGAGGTTATGAATGGAGGAGATAGATGTAGGGTTATGATTGGAGGCGATAGGTGGACGGTGGAGATTATTATTAGAGTTAAAAGCTAGAAGTCATGTATGAATTGTGGAGATCATGAGTGTAGATAGTTTTTGGGAGGTGAAGCTCATGATTGAAGGTGATAAATGGTAGATGTAGGTAATAGGTGGAGGTGATAGATACATGCTGGTGGTTATGGGTGGAAAGAATAAGTGGAGATTATGATTGGAGATGATTGGTGGAAGTTATGTATGGATGATGAAGTTCATGAGTGTAAACAGTTTATGGGCAATAGAGGTCATGATTGAAGGTGATAAGTGGTAGATGTAGGTGATAGGTGAAAGTGATAGGTATATGCTAGAGGTTGTGAATGGAGCGTAATAAGCGGATGTCATGATTGGAGACCATAGATCGAAGTTATGTATGGATTGTGGAGGTCATGAAAGTAAACAGTTTATGGGGGGATGGAGAAAATGATAAGTGGTGGATTACAAGTTAAGGTTGATAGTAATAAGTGGAGAGTGTAAATGATAGGTGTAGGTGACTGGTTGAGAAAATGTGTAGAGAATGTCATAGGCAGATAGTGGAGGTTATGATTGGAGGCGATAGATGGAGGCTCAAAGTGTTGGGCAGATGGTGAACTGCATGGGTGAAGGAGATATGTGGAGACAGGAAGACATGGACATAGGTATTAGTATCAGGAAGTCCCTGGAGGTGATGCCGGCGGCCCCTACTCGGAGACGTGCCAGATCTGGCACTCAGGTCTAGCCCATTATGCCATTCCTCCTGTTCCTTCATCATTTACTGTTATACATCCTAACGGGTATCCCACCTAACCTAGTTTCCTATCTATAGCCCTTATCACGCTAAGCACCGACCGAAGCTCCTGCGCTCGCGTAAATTCGCACACAAGGTGCAGCAAATTAATCACTCTAAAAGAGAGAGCAATATTATTAGGTAACATGTTCTTTCTAAAAAGTTTCGCTAATGAAAGTTGTCTCACCCGGTCACAAGTGGAAAAGTTTATACGATCAAACAGCCGAGCCAAGAAGAAACACAACAGTGTCTTATATGAGTGCCCACTACCTGTAAATAAACAAACCATTGTATTGAAACTACTCCAAACACTAGCTTATACTGTTACAGTTACAATACCAGCATATTAAATGTGCAAGTTGATTTCGAATTAGGGATAAATCTGAAAAAGGAACCTCAAAACGTAGAAAAGTTTATAAACAACCTTGTGAAAAGCGAGACATTGTCAATGTATACGGATGGCAGTAAATTACCAAATCTGTAATCCAAAGAAGTATAAATACCACGGCATTCATATTCACTGCAGAAGATGTCGCTTTGCATGATGTCCTAACTTTGTCATTGCGTTATAAAAATAAAAATATCAATATATATACTGACTCGCTAAGCGTTCTACAAGCTGTCAAAAGTAACAATCCCAAAAATCTGAACAAGTACATTTTAGAGATCAAGGATAAATATCGCGAATTTCACCAAAGTAATGTAAATACTAGTATTAAATTAATTTGGATACCAAGCCATTGCGGTATACCAGGCAATGAACTAGCCGATAAAGTAGCCAAAGCCACAGCTCGGGAAAGTGAGATTGATATAGCACAGATCCCGCACACTTATCTCTATCGAGAAATCAAAGACACAACCTATAACAACACGACAAATACTCTAAAAGATAGTAAGAAAACGAGCAAAAAGTACTTTGAACTTTGTTACAAAGAAAACAAAAGACCTTGGTTGAAGAGTCATAGACTATCCAGAGTATTCGTCGTAACAGTAAATCGAATACGAGCTAACCACTACAGCTTGCCCAAGTCATTAGCAAGAATAAATATTATAAATAGCGCGCGACGCGATTGCGGTACTGAAAAGGCAGATGCCAACCATGTATTGTGGCAATGTAACATATTTGACGAGTAAAGGAAAGAATCGTTGATCGCAGGCCCAAACATCAAAGCATGCCATTGTATAATCTCATTCTTTAAAAAATGTAACCTAAAAATTTAAAACTAATGTAATGTATATACCGCTCTATTATAATGTACACCCGAGTGCAACTAATTCTGTGCAGCTGGCGGTCGCCGATGCGTGTTTGGGGGAGTTTGCATGTAGTGTGTTGGAACGGAGAGAGTGGGAGCGAGAACGCGCGAAGAAGAATTTTTGGGTGTTATGGTGTGTTTGTTGACTAATCATGGGCACGACACATCATGGGAAGCAGTTGCATTTTTAAACTTAAAAATAAATGTTTTCTGTCCATGATTAGTCAATGAACGTGCTATACCATATTCAAGGGTTATCTTTCGCGCGTTCTCGTTCCCACTTTCTCCGTTTCAGCGTATTACATGCAAGCTTTCCCAAATACGTGTCGGTGGTCGTCGGTTGTGCGGAGTTGGTTGCACTAGGGTGTACAACAAATCTATGCAATACCCTCTGTAGGGCTGAAATAAATCTCACAGGAGATTTCAAAGGCCTAATAAATGAAAAAAAAAAAATAATAATCTTAGTTGAAGTCATAGTAGATAGTGGATTTTATGATTGGCGGCGATACATTCAGAGTGAAGGTGCTGGCGAAGGCAAACGATGGACTTCCTGGATATAGACGAAAGGTGGAGGGTAACAGGTTGGTGGAAAGGTCCTGGGTAGCGGTGATAGGTGAAGGCAGAAAGTCATGCATAGAGGTATTAAGAGGAGGCCAAAAGTCAGGGGTGGAGGTGATAGCTTGGGATCGCGTATGAAGGGTGGAGGTCATGATTGTTATAAGTGGACTGTATAGGAGATAGGTGGAGTGCGGAGTTCATGATTGGAGTCATAAGTGGAAGGTGAAGGTGACAGATCGGACGGTGGAGGTGCTAGGTAGATGGTGAGCTTCATGGATCTAAATCATAGGTGGTGGTTTGAGGTTACACGTGAAGGTGCTAGGGAAGTTTAAAAAATTCTAATTTTTGCGTTTTTTAAGCACTCGCTACATCGATGAAATGAAATAGTTTTAGGATCGCTCCATCCAAAAGTTAATGGCGCAAATTGTTCATCTGATATTATTTTTTGAATTTATATTTAGCAAATTATTATTTTTCAAAAATTGCACGCTTAGGCGCCAAGGCAGCAAAGCATTATCGTTAAGGCGCTCTAAAACTTGCGGTCTTTCAGTTGTCGTCACAGCTAACAATATTAAAATCTAATAATTTTCTGAGTATAGATTCAAAATAGAATATTAGACGAACACTTTGCGCCGTTGACTTTTGAAAAATATTTGATTTCATCGATGTAGCAAGTGCTTAAAAAACGCAAAAATTTGAATTTTTTAAACTTTGATCGCCTGTATTTTGAAAAATATGCATTTTCAGAAAAAATTCAATAAAAATTGTTAATAACAAATAATGGTATCACTTACAGCAAAAACACCTAAGTTTTTCGGATTCAACAGCACAAGTTTCTTTTAACTTTATTTTTATGATTGAAATATGTTATTGGTGTTACTGAATATGACCCTAAAGTCTCGACTTCGGGCCAGGTCGGGAACATTGTTATTATTGCAAAAAGAATTCCGAAAATGCACTTTTTATTTTTTCGAAAATTTGGATCAGAAAAGGAGGGGAAGGGAGACAAAGTGCTGAGCGTTCGAGCGGCGGTCCCCACCACCAAGCCTCTCCGTAAGAGTAACAGTCGCAATTGAACAGACCCGTCAAAACCCGTCAAAACGAACGTCTTTTTCCCCCACTCTCCGGCTCATATACTGCGGCCCTTTAGCATGCTTTTCCTGTGCCAGCGGGTTCGGGACTGTTCCTACTTCTCTCTCTCTCTCTCTCTCTCTCTCTCTCTCTCTCTCTCTCTCTCTCTCTTTGTCATACGGTGTTATATGGCCTTGCCGAAATAAATTAGTTGTCAAGTTGTCTCTCTGTATAGGGTCCCCACCACCGATGACAAATGATTCCCCCTTTTCAACAACCATTAAAAATACGACCATTGATGCTACATTCTCTCGTTATTTATAAAGTATTTAATCATACATATACGTTTTCTATTTTAGTTACCACAAATCTATAGTTACGCTAATGAATGCACAAAACCATCAAGATAGATTCAATGGACAATTACACCGAAACTATTTAATATTTTTCGATGAAATTTGGTACAGTGCTTACTGAAATAGTACTTTAAATGATAGCATTTTTCCCGATTGTTGTAGATAGCTCAGTTCGTCTAAAATGACCGATGAACAATTGGAAATTTGCGAACGTGGCCGAGCGGCGGCGGACAGTATTCGTTCACGTTAGTTGTAATAATTTTTTTTTCATTCAATGTGTTTTTTTCTTTATAGGTGTAATGCAAATACCCCAAATTGACAATTTAAAAAAAAAATCTTTTTTGGCTATGTACACAACCTTTATATGGATGAATTGAATTACTATCATAATACAGATATTAGTATTCAGTATGAAAATGTTTGGTAGTGCAATATATGTATATAAAGGTTGTGTACATAGCCAAAAAGAATTTTTCTTCGTTTAGCAATTTAACGACTAAAAAAATTAATTTTGCGGTCGGGAATACATGTATGTTATATGAAATTTTTTACGTGAAATGAATTACAAAAAAGTTATTCGCGAAAAACTAAAAAAAAGTGCATTTTCGGAATTCTTTTTGTAATAATAACTATGTTCCCGACCTTGCCCGAAGTCAAGACTTTAGAGTCATTTTCAGTAAGTTACCAATAACATATTTCAATCATAAAAATAAAGTTAGAAGAAACTTAATGCAAAAATGTTAACTTGCCCCGCCTATATAATGTAGATGAGCGATGGATAGTAAAAGTTGTGATTGGAAGTAATTCGTGATGGTGGTAATCATCATGGGTGCTGATAGGTGGAAGCTGGGGAAGACAGGAAGAGATCGTAGACGGATAGAGGAGCTGATGAGTGAGCTATTTTTATAATAACATTTTTCTATATGATTTATATACCATGAATATTACGGCAGTAGACAAATTTTAAGAATTATTATTGTCTAACAATCAGTAAAATATGCATATATTTAAAAAATGTGATTTAAGTTTAAAATAAATTCTTGAAATTATTGATGTAAATTATAAACTGATGTAACTAAATTAAAAACTGAAGCGATGGGGGTTGGTGAGCGGAGCGAGCAGGGGGTACCTCCTAGTGTGTGTATGTGTGTGTGTATGTATAAAATATGTATATATAATATAGGATAACCACAAAAATATTCTGTCTTTCCATGAAAATTCGTACTAAATATTAACACATGAAAATTCGTAATAAATTAAAGTCTTCCAAAAAACCAAAAAACATCCGGCTTGCGCATGTGCATTGATATCCATTTCATATGTCGCGCGCAAGTATATCGATAGGAACCATTTTTATACATTTTTATTAAAAAATTCTTTAAGCTTACAGAATCAGCCCCTAGTTGTTCAGAACCATGAATAATAATCCTTTATATAATCACGGCACTTTTTTCAAATGTAAGATTTAAAAAATCTCAAGGCAGACATTCAGGATACTAAAGAATAATATTTTGAATAATATGAGTATTCCTCAATGAAAAAAAAGAATAATTTATGTTAAGTAATAGGTTGTGAAAGGATGTGCTTTATTGATCTATTTATAAATAATTTTAAAAAATTATGTACCAATTTGTAGGTTAGCTAGAATAGACTTTATTAGAGTCACAATGCGGGCTAAAAATCTTAGAACTTATTCTTTATTCAAAATAAGAGATTACGTATTTTTTAAAATAATTAAAAAATGTTTAAATAAAGATCAGTTCTTAAACATAAATGTAAACGTGATAAGCAAATATTTTGGCTTGAGGTACCTTCTGTTGAATAGAAAATATGTATCTCCTTATTTTAGATAAAGGCAGAGGCATCGTTACATTTTTGCCCAGGCATTGAATCGCTAAAGGTATTTACCCCCTATAGTGTAGGAGCCAGGTAGGTTCCCGTCGGCTTTTCAATTCGGATGGCTGCAACCAGGTTTTTCTAATGTATTTTTGCCCGCTGAATATGAATTTCGAGGGTGGATTATCGAAAAGATGGCAGATAATTTGTTATTAACAATTTAATTGTTTAAATGGCTATAAAACGTAACCAATAAAAGTTTAAAACTTAAAACCAAATTAAAGCGATTATATTTCTCACAACGAGTACGAGACATTTTGAATTTTAAAAGAATGTTAATTATAACCCGAAATATTGCAAATTTGGTGCACAAATGTGCTATTTAATGCTCTGCGCGCACTATTTCCATTGTATCTCTACTTCTATTTGGAGTTTCAACCTTTAAGATATCTTAATTTAAAGAAGAAGCTTTACACTATCGGAACAGGTAAGTAAAAATATTTTAAAATTGTTATAAATAATACTCTATCGACTGTAAAGTTTAAAAATTCGATGAAATTAGCGAAGTTAATTTGTTTATTAGGCCATCAAATTGTTTGCACTGATGTAATATAGAAAAAATTTATCGGATTATCTTTATCAAGAGCTTAGTTAATAATGTATACTTTGTTTCGTTAAATTAGCTTGATTGTGGTCCGAGAAAACGCAATTTAATGGACAAATAGGTATTCTTGACTATAGACATCGCGCCATATAGCCAAATGTTATCCGTAAACCTTTATGTTACCGTATATAATAAAATTTAATTAACGTATTTTTATCAGCTGAATCCGAACTAATATGGTAGATCATTGTAAAAATAATATATAATCAAAAAGAACACTGTAAATAAAATAATTTTACATTTAATGACTACATTATATTTATATTAAATAATTTATAACTTTTGTATGGTGTCAATTATTTATTAAGATTAAGAAATAAAAATAAAATCATCGATAAATGAAATGATTGTCACAGTATCTTGATTATATGAATTCTCTCAGACATATGAGAGAATTCTTATATTTTTACTTATATTTGAAAATCTTTTATATATTTAATAGTTCGAATAAGCTAAAATTATGTAATAATTATATTTATATTATATTCATTAACATATTTAATGATAAAAAAAATATTTCAAAAAAATTTTTCAAAATTTAAAAATATTGTTATAATATATTGTTTAAATTTATTTATAACAAATTACAAATTATTTTTACATTGATCTACCATATTAGTTCGGATTCAGCTGATAGAAATACGTTGATTAAATTTTATTATATACGGTAACATATAAAGGTTTACGGATAACATTTGGCTATATGGCGCGATGTCTATAGTCAAGAATACCTATTTGTCCATTAAATTGCTTTTTCTCGGACCACAATCAAGCTAATTTAACGAAACAAAGCATACATTATTAACTAAGCTCTTGATAAAGATAATCCAATAAATTTTTTCTATATTACATCAGTGTAAACAATTTGATGGGCTTATAAACAAATTAACTTCGCTAATTTCATCGAATCTTTAAGCTTTATAGACGATAGAGTATTATTTATAACAATTTTAAAATATTTTTACTTACCTGTTCCGATAGTGTAAAGCTTCTTCTTTAAATTAAGATATCTTAAAGGTTGAAACTCCAAATAGAAGTAGAGATACAATGGAAATAGTGCGCGCAGAGCATTAAATAGCACATTTGTGCACTGAATTTGCAATATCTCGGGTTATAATTATCATTTTTTTAAAATTCAAAATGTCTCGTACTCGTTGTGAGAAATATAATCGCTCTAATTTAGTTTTAAGTTTTAAACTTTTATTGGTTACGTTTTATAGCCATTTAAACAATGAAATTGTTAATAACAAATTATCTGCCATCTTTTCGATAATCCACCCTGGAAATTCGTATTCAGCGGGCAAAAATACATTAGAAAAACCTAGTTGCAGCCATCCGAATTGGAAAGCCGACGGGAACCTACCTGGCTCCTACACTACTAGACAGTGAGCTTGAAATGTACTTAAAAGCACTTGGTTGAGTATACTTAATAAAAACAAGAATTTGGTCAAGTATTGATTTTCAATACCAATCAAAATTCGGGCATCATTTGTTCAGTACCAGCAGTAGAATAAACGACGCCTCTGGATAATGGATTATTTCCTAAGTTTTAGATGAAATTATGACTTGAAGATCTATGGTCCACCTTTCATTAGTATGTGTTATAGAACATGAATATAGGCAATTAAAAATTAAAACTGGTATTGAAATCTTGATAAAAATAGAGAATGGTACTACTTGAGTTACCTATATCTATAGATATCATTTTAAAAGAATTAATAAAACTACTTTAGTTAGCAATAAAAAAGACTAAAATTCTTTATTTTTTACAACAAATGTGTTCCAGAAATAATTTTGAATCACATGTTAAAAGCGGCAAGTTTTATGGACTTTTCATTATTACTATTACTGCATTATTTAAATGCACTGTAATTAAGATGTATAGTGTGCATTATAACATTTTAGAATTTTTTATATTTTATGAGTGCATATAAGGATTTCAACTTATTACAAGGTATAGGAAGATAAACGTATATAAATTGATTAATATTTATTGAAATTTGAATACATATTCGATGTAATGAATACAAATGTTGATTATATGCAATGGTTTGTCTTAAAATTAAACAGTTACATATGAATTATCATAAAAAATTAATTATTAATGGATGGAGCGATCCATACTTAGCTGTAGCAAATTATTTTTAGCAATACAATATGATACATAATTATTATAAATATAAATAATTACTATTGCCTTGAATTAATTCTATCATATTATTAAATAGATTTCAATAGTATTGTATACATAAACTGAATAAAATGATCGTAAAATATATTTCATTTTAAAAAAATGTTAAAAATCATCACTTATATTATTGAATATTAATGTAGAATTTAAAATTATTATAATATATATTCTAAATGACTGTCTATGCAATGCACAATGAGTTTCAAACTAAGTTTAGTAAATTTTATATGATTAGCGTATAATATTTTCTTAACTATTTAAAAGAATATTATACAGAACTGAAATAATTATACTTAGATTCACATTTTTTGGATTAAAAATACTTTGAAAAATGCAGTACATTTTGTGTATGTTTTTGCATAAACCGATAAAAGAAGTCTAAAAAGAACAAAATTCGTAAAGATCGAGCACCAGTGCTTCGGCGTATTTTGAAATGATGAAGGTGTAAACTGGGCCTTGGAAATTCGGCGTACAAAAGGAGTCTATAGGGTATGGTATTTATTCCTATAATTATTTTTTAGCTCTGTAAGACAGGTTATATATAATATATATATAGATGTGTGTGTACACACACACATATATACATACACACACACGTACATGCGGATTAAAATGTAGGATAATTAATGACCAGATAAAAAAATCAAGGTAGTCAGACAGTAGCGACAACCAATAGGCATTACTAGCAGCACGGTAGGGCAGAACGAATGCAATGCTAGTTTTTAACTAGCTAAATTTATGAATTTTAACAATGAAAAAAATATTCATTCCAATTCATGTTGTAGGCAGTTATCAGTTATGCAAATAAAGAAATTCGAGAATTAAAACTTGCACCAATTGATTGTCATCAAAATTCGACCTTAAAAAATGTCTTAAATTTAATTTTGAGAATAAAAAATGTATTTACCATTCATATTACTGTTATTATTATTTTCTTATTCAAAATCAGTCAAGTTCTACATGGATGTTAAGATATTTTGATATTAACATATTTTTATTAATGAAACTGCATTTTGATGGTTAAGATGATGATTCAAGAACATTTTGGCACAGTTAATAACGAATAACTAATTTGTTATTACTTAACATTTCAATTAGGAATGTTTAAAAATATATTATAAAATTATGTTAATTGAGATTTGTTATAAAAAATTGTCAGCATTGATCGGTACTAATATGGCTGAGCAAAAATCGACTAAATTTTTTAAAATTCATATTTCTTGCCACAATATATTAAACAAAAAGTATCTAACTTTATTGTAATAGATAATAAACAATATTTTAAAAATTAAGACACAATTGCACTCCTTTTTGTAATTATGTATCATTTAAGGGAGTAGACCTGAGTTAAACGTTAAGAATAACAGAAAATGATTTATTTATATGCAAAGTAACCTACGTAAATATGACTTTTTGTACTCGAAAATATGTTTAACATACTTCATTTTGACACACTGAAGTTGTCTATATATTGTTTCTGGGCTCTGATATTGCCCACTGATGTAATCATCCAATTCCAGCATTTGAAGTCACTTACCACGGTTTTTGGACTAACTAGCCATTCGTATTTATCAAAACTAGGTTTGAAATTTTTTGATTACTTTTTTAAGATAATCGTGTTGTTTTTATTTATTTGACAACTTATGCGAGGTATGTAAATAATATAATAGTATCATATCTCGATCATATAAGTGTGTGAAATAAGTAAAAAAATAATTATTTTAAAAAAGTAATCCGTAATGTCTATATACAGCGCTGTTCATAAAGAAAATTTTAAAGCTCGTTTTGATAAATGCGAATGGCTGTTTAACTTAAAAACCTGTGGTAAGTGACTTAAAATACTGAAATTGCATAATTACGATAGTGGACAATATCGGAGCCCAGAAGCACTATATAGACAATTTTAGTGTCCCAAAATGAAGTATGATGTCTACATACACACACACCCACACCGATAACCCTATAACACACATACACACACGCACGCACGCACGCACGCACGCACGCACAATATATATAATATATATAATATAATATACATACATACATACATATACAAAAAGTAATATTTATATAGTTTAAATAGTCTTATTTTGCAGATTAATAAATCATTTTGTGTTATTTTCAACATTTAACTCAGGTCTACCCGCTTAACCCGTTAAGGCCCAGAACGCCCCTAATGGTAAACCGCTCTTTCGGCTACCATAACTCGTTCAATTCAACGTACAAAAAATCGAGGCACACACTATTTTAAAGCTAAAGATCTCACCTTTCCAATGGTCTGTCCAAAAATGCGATAAAAAATTGTTTATTATGTTTAAATATGGTTTAAACAAAAAAAACACGGTTTTTTCAAAATTTTTTTTTATAAAATCAATTTTTTCGAATGGTTCTCGCTTTGGAAACCACTTGGAACCTCAATAAGTGGTGGCATAAATGTCTAAGCTTTCATAATATGCGGGTCCGAAATCGATTTTTATCTCAGTGTTTTCAAAATGGCGCATTAATGACAGAATTTTTGCCAAAACATTCATGAATTTTTTACTTGAAATGTATGAACTTTTCGAAAAAGTCAAAGAGAAGAAAAAGTTCTTAGAATCACTTGTATAATACATCAGAATTTTTTCGAAAAGTTTTAAGCAATTTTTTGAATTTTGCAAATTGTCAATTTTTGAAAATTTTCAAAATTGCTCAAAATTTTTTGGAAAAATTCGAGTGTATTCTTTGCTTAATTCTAAAAACTTTTTATTCTTGGTAATTTTTCATATAAATTTATTGTTTTTGAGAAAAAAATTCATAAATGTCATTCCCGAATATGTAAATCATATATAACATCCTCAGATTGATCGCCTGTCTGCCGCAAACGGAGTTGCGTTGCCCAACTATTTTGAATGGCCACTTCTTTGAATTTATACTTGGAGAAGCTTTCTTGCATCGAAAATCGTGCAAATCCACTCCTCCCATGTACTGGTTATACGAAAAAAAAGCACAAGGGAATTTTAATTCCGATCTTTTCCCAGCAGTCTTTGAATATCTTTCCATTGGCTTCAAAGGAGTGACGCCAGCTGCCGTAGAAAGAATGGAGACTTCTTTTGAGTCCATCACACTGATAAGATTCATTCCACTGCTGCGATCATAACTCGCTATGTTCGTTCCTCTTAGTGCTTTTTTTTCAAAATTATGTTTTCGTTTTACTCTATCTTTGCGGACAGTTCCTGTACATCGTAAGCCACATTTGTTCAAGTGAATGACTAAATCAGGACTAGTGAAATAGTTGTCAAAATAGATATGATAGTCAGACAATTTTCTTTTTGAAAGGGTATGTAGAAGTGGACTAACCATTTGTAATACAACTCTGGAGCCAAGTGCACACGCAGATAAATTTATCCCAATGCTTGTATCATTTTTACCACAATAAATATCAACGTTGAATATATACCCACTTGCTCCACACAAGGCCCAGAGTTTTATCCCGTATCGGTCAGGTTTACACGGCAAATATTGCTTCAGGCTCGTGCGACTAAAACATCGAACCATCATTTCATCTACTGAAAGAGCAGTTGAAAAAAATCCAAATTGTTGAATATTGGTCCTAAATAAGTCTAAGATATGACGAACTTTCCAAGCTTTATCATTATCATTTTTATCAGAAAGTTTTGAATACTTTATTTTAGATTTTATTTCACTAAACCTATTGCGCGTCATCGCTGATGAAACAGCAGAGCAGTTCTCGAGAGGATCAGTGTCCCAGTACTCTCTTTGGTTCTTTCGAATATTGTAAGATGACAACAATAATATTCCTATAAATGTGTTCAATTCTTTTGTAGATAATTGCAAATCATTTTCTTCACTGGCTTGAATGATATAATTTTTTATTTCTTCAGAGAAAAAGAGTTCGAACAGTTCCACATATGACATTGAAGATATTTTTTGCTTTACGGAATCACTCAATAATAATTGATCCGTCAAATCTACGGAGTAAACTTTTTCTCCTTCACACCACAAAAAAGTATGATTTGGCTCTAACAGCCTTTGTTTTTCTGTATAATTATCAAAAACAGATCGATATGAAACATTTGGTACATACATTTCCGATTCAGAATCATCTTCGTTAGATAAGTCTGATTCAGAATTTTCATCATCTGACGAACTATCTCCATCCGTGCCAGAGTCATCTGGATTAGGTATGAAAATATGCTGTTCATTTTCATTCGAATCTGATTCTTCATCAATCAATTTAGAGTAACTCCTTTTTGTGGCTCTCCTTTTCGACATTTTTTGTAATCCACTGAAATTCCAGGCAAACGTTCCATAGGTAGAACGCCTATAGCAACCAAATGTATTATTCTAGTTGATTTATGGGTTGTTTCAATTGATGAGATTTAACAATACTCAATGTCATGAAAGACACCCTCAAAATCCAGTGTGTTTTAAGAATTATTTCAATGTGATGAATTTTGCGAAAGTTGGGTTTTTAGGCCATCTACGAACGAATTATGTGCTTCGTCGAAACGATCGACTGTTCAGGATTTTGCTCCGATATAGATTGCAATTATGAATAAATAGTTTATTTCGATATTTTCATCACCAACTTAGGTCCTTATGAAAACTTATTCCTTTTCACATATTTTCTCAGCAGTACAGACTCACACAGTAATCGGAGAGCGGATACATCGGGTTTTACATATTCGGGAATGATGTAGACATTTATGAATTTTTTTCTCAAAAACAATAAATTTATATGAAAAATTACCAAGAATAAAAAGTTTTTAGAATTAAGCAAAGAATACACTCGAATTTTTCCAAAAAATTTTGAGCAATTTTGAAAATTTTCAAAAATTGACAATTTGCAAAATTCAAAAAATTGCTTAAAACTTTTCGAAAAAATTCTGATGTATTATACAAGTGATTCTAAGAACTTTTTCTTCTCTTTGACTTTTTCGAAAAGTTCATACATTTCAAGTAAAAAATTCATGAATGTTTTGGCAAAAATTCTGTCATTAATGCGCCATTTTGAAAACACTGAGATAAAAATCGATTTCGGACCCGCATATTATGAAAGCTTAGACATTTATGCCACCACTTATTGAGGTTCCAAGTGGTTTCCAAAGCGAGAACCATTCGAAAAAATTGATTTTATAAAAAAAAATTTTGAAAAAACCGTGTTTTTTTTTGTTTAAACCATATTTAAACATAATAAACAATTTTTTATCGCATTTTTGGACACACCATTGGAAAGGTGAGATCTTTAGCTTCAAAATAGTGTGTGCCTCGATTTTTTGTACGTTGAATTGAACGAGTTATGGTAGCCGAAAGAGCGGTGTACCATTAGGGGCGTTCTGGGCCTTAACGGGTTAAGAAGATTGAAGCTCATTATATGTATAAATATCCGACGGAATGACATTTAATTACGTGATTTTGTGATTTGTCAGTCTACGAAATGACATATGTATGCTTCAAAGTACTTCAGTCGACATAACCGAGTAAAATTGTCTTGAATTTTGTGTAATTTTATTTTTTTATTTATTTTATAAAGAAATTATTGTTGCTCGTTGATCTGCTATATTGTGGAACAGAATTAGAATTTCTAATTGGCTTTCAGAGCCCCCTTAAACATACTTTTACCTGCGATTTATGAACGGACAATACATTTTTTAAACTAATTGAAAAACATCCGTTAAATTTCATTTTAAGACTATATTATCAATAATAAATAATTTTACACTTAATGAAATTCATAATTAAGTAAATAAATAATTCACAAATTTATGATATTAAGGGGGCAGGCCTGAGTTAACGACTTAAAAAAGAAGTTGTATTTATACGGCTATAAAAAATGTTCTGTTCAAACAATCATAATAAAACTTTTTGTATATGAAAGCGCTTTCACAGACCTTCAATTTAAGCTATTGAACACTTAAAAATATTGATTCTTCGCCTCGCAAATCTATTACTGAGACACATTTTTTACTAAAGTTTCTTTGCATCGTGCACGATTCTGAACTTCTGATTGGACGAAATGAAACGTTGAATATCTCATTTTACTCAGAGGAACTTCTACACTGAGAAAAATGCTTGAGTAAAAATTAATGTAATACGGCTAAAAATTACTATACCCTGTGACAGAAACGAATTCTGAGGAATTTTACCAAAATTTTTCTACATAATGATATAACCACAGTATATTTTATTACTATGAAAAATAGTAAAAATTACTCCTTTTATTGCGTGCATGCGTGAACGTTTCCACGCGTCAGAGCTGTCAATGCTATGAAAAAACATAAGTTGGCTACTTGGCAACATCAAGAAAACATTATACTCATGATAAGCGACTCGTCAAAATATGTGTTCGTGTAAGGTTATAGAGGACGAAGGGCATAATATATCACAATGTCCGCGTGATACTTCCACGCGCGCGCATGCTGTTTCTCCGAGCTCGAAGAATCTTACACCAGCACATTGTTTTGAAGTGTCGCTTATATGAGCTCGGTGTTTTCTTAGATTTTGTTTTTACCATGTGAACATGTGGGGACTGGGAAGAGCTTCTAATTTGATCACCGGAAGTCATGCAATGAGCTTACAAATTTGAATGTAGGTGGGGACTTGGCATGCGATGAAACTCGCAAGTGTTAGGATAAGACTTCGATTAATATGTAAGCGCAAACCGTAATCCACTACATCGATTATACTATTGCGTGCGAGCGATGCGATATGCTTTGAGAATAGAGATGCTTTACTGTAAGTTACTATAAGATTTAATTAATTTTAAACCATATTAAAAATTTCAGTTTCTCCAGATGCTGCTATCAAAATTTCCGTACAGGTGTTTTTCGCCTTCATTCGGGATTGCAAGAAATATAAAAAGCGCTCTAAATAATCAGAACTAATTCAGAACTTTTATCATTGCATATGACAAATCTTGAAAGTAAAAATTGCTATGTTAGATATCAATTTTTAGAGTCTTTCTATTGTAAAAATTAGTTGTGGACGTACCAATTTTTAATATTTTCACAGTCATGTCCTCTAGTTACTATAGATTATAGTAATTTTTACCCAGATTTTGTTAACTTTTACTCATATATTTTTCTCAGTGTACTAAAACTTTAACGGAGATTTTTTTATTAAAATAAAGAATTAAGCGATTCAGATTAAAGATTAGCACGATTTGGATTATGTTTTGGGCTCCATGTATATCATAAATTATAAATTACGCTAATCATAATCAAATTTATTAGCATCATTTTTTTAAGGTGGACACTTCGCGCGTGATTTGAGTTGTTTTGCACTCAATATATCAGTCATGAACTATCAATGATGGTAACCATAGTCATGTTTACTTAGCAACCAATCAGAATTTCGTATTAAATGCTTCACGACAAAGGCCATCACTTTTTAAAGAGAAAAAGTGCAGCAGTGGTGTGTGCAGCAGTGATGTGTGTGGCACGCACACACCGTAGATGTGAATACAACCTATTTGTCATTATTCATTAATCTACTTTGTAATAAAACAATAAAATAAAGCAGGACATAAATGTGAAAAAATAGGAAAAATTTGGTTTTAAATAAATTTTCTTATTAGTTACACAAATGATATGTTCACGTCGTGAAGAACAAAGACGGTGGTTTTGACTCGGCTCTACTCGGCTAAGCGTGTCACTCTTATGCACGGAGAGACTTGGTGGTGGGGTCCGCCCCTCAAACGGACATCAGTTTGTCTTCCTTCCTCTCTTTTCCTGGTCCGAAATTTTGAACAAACCCCTCACATATTTTTCAAGCGCTGTAACGTCCCAAGAGATGTATTCACAACAAAAATTTCTTTTCATTTTTTCATACAAGTTTATCTAATTTTTTACTAATCAGTTTTAATATTAAAAGAAAAAATTAGATAAACGTGTATGAAAAAATGAAAATAGATTTTTTAATAAAATAGTACTCCGATAAAGGTTTAGTAGAAGTTTCAATGAGTAAAATGGGATAGTAAGGTGGATCGGGTATCATCAAAGGGCCCAGTAGGTGAAATATAATTATCTCTTTTTAAAACCGAGTATGCATATTAAAATCGTTTAGTGTTGACTACAAAATACTTTTATGTACACAAACATGATAATACACAGCATATAACAAATATACACAAAGTTCGTACCCTTCATTAGTCCTGACTAGTGAGCTATTCCTGAACGCGTATGACTTATAGGTATCTGATTTTTTCTAAGATATAAATCAAGATTTTTCTTCTATTTGATCGACAAGCAATATATTTTTTTATATATTCATAACTCGAACTTTACAATGAATATCGTTTCATGCCAGTCTCCCATTTTTTTTAATTGTTCTAGTGTCTCGATTGAAATTTTTCCATAAGAGCCTATATAAAAGTACACATTTTTTTCTCTTTTATATCATCGGTAACCCATTCTTTTTAAAATCTTTAAAAAAACTTGAATAAGTTCAGAATTGTGCACGATACAAAGAAAGTTTAGTAAAAAACATGTCTCAATAGTAATAGATTTGCGAGGCGAAGAATCAATATTTTTAAATGTTCAATAGATTAAATTGAAGGTCTGTGAAAGCGCTTTCATATACAAAATGTTTTATTATGATTGCTTAAATAGAACATTTTTTATAGCTTTACAAGTGAAACTTCTTTTTTAAGATGTTAACTCAGGCCTACTCCCTTAAGGAATTTATAAATCATATAGATCAACAAAAAATATATACTACTGATTGATTTTTTTTCAAAAAAATTATAAAATGATAAGCAATTTATAAATTTTAGGTAACTGTGTTAGCTATCGATCAATTTATAATGTGGTTTTCCAGCTTCATAGAAGTTTAGAAAGTCATGTGATATTTTTATAATATAAATTATGGACTTTTATTGCAAGGCACAATGCAGCATTTTTAGAGTAAATGCAATTTTATGAAACCCAAAACTGTCAACATAAAGGGTTGGGTTATCAAGATAAATAAATTTCAAAGTTTCATTTAACTTGTAAATTTCCGAAGGTCTAAATTGTTCTTTTTTTATATGATATATTCAGGGAAAAGTCACGGAATCGTTTCGGATACACAATACACATTGTATTGTTATTCTTAAAAAATAATTTGTGAAATTTAAACTTAATATTATTTATAAAATGTATAAAATTGATTTTAAAAATTAATTTTTTAAGTTCTTCGAAATCATGATTTCAAAAGAATATTTTTAAGAAAATGACTCATTTCTAAAAGAGCAAAAAACCCTGTGGGAAAATTGAGGCACTTCTACGTAGAATTTATTAAAATTTCTGTTGAGTGGGCAGATTCTGTACCAGATCGTGCCCAGATTTAGCGGCTGTGAACGACGGTAACCAGAACAGAATCTGTTAAAAATTCTGTTCATCTATTAATTTGAGGTTACAACCTATAAGAGAGAGGGAGAGAGAGAGAGAGAGAGAGAGAGAGAGAGAGAGAGAGAGAGAGAGAGAGAGAGAGAGAGAGAGAAAGAGCGAAAGCTTATGCGCACGCGCGGCGCACATCTCATGCGTATATACAGCTGCTCAGTATATACAGCTATACTTTCGAGTCTTCATAAGCTGTACTCAGAGTGTAGTTTATACAGGCATAATTGCAGTGTGGAAGGGTCTGAATAAAATTATAAATGAATAACGATAATCGCGCAATGTATTATACTATGTTACATTAATATAAAAGGTCGATAACTCCTATGATTAAGTTCGTGAAGTTGAGGTTACGTTATGGGATAACTCAGGACATGAAGCCCTCAACAGAATCTGGACCTAATGTGACACTTATCATAATAGTGTGCTACAATTATGGGCAGATGATGCTCCTGAGCTCAAATTTTATGCTCAATTTTACAGCAGGGATACAATTTCACATTAAAAAAAAAATATGAATCACATTATGATTATTTGAATAAATTATTGTCTGTTAGGATTAAAAGCGACAAATTAAAAAAATGACGGCTGATAACGCAAATCTAAAATCGTATTCTGGAAGAGCAAAAATAAATACAATAGATATAGTTAACAAGAAACAATTCCATGATTTCTTTTCTTTATGAATATACAGATAGAAAATAACTACAAATGTAAAGTCGTTTTGTAGTTTATAAGATAAAAACGCGCTGAAAATAAGAATTAATTGTTATTTTAGGAGGTTTGCGCCGAACAATGCACAAGCCAATTTTTTTAATTTTACGCGTGAGACAAGTTATCAAAACCATCAATCTGTTTGCAAACAGTCTTATGAATTTTTAATAATTCATGAGCCACTTTTGACCCATGTCAGCATAAGCCTGTTTAATTTAAGAATATTGTAAAAACATCACTTTGACTTTAAAATTTGTACTACAGTTTTGTATTTAGTTTTAACATTTTATAATCTTAATTGATATTACAAGCAAAGTAATTTTTTATGACTTTTATTAAGTTATATGCTTACAGTTTAAATGTAGGGGGCTCAGTTTTATCTAAAAAAATTAATGAATAGAAGTATGGATTATATATAGCTGACTATAACACATAGTATAGCAAATGCCTTATTACTCTAGAATTGGAAATAATCCTCAATATTGTGCGAAAGAATTAAAAATCAAGTAATATGTGTATTTGGAATCCTTTATCTTTATTTCATAATATAATTATCAATAAAAAAAGTATTTCTAGAAATAGTCACAATAATATATACTCGAAAAAAACACACCATTATAACTCTGAATTTTATTAAAATGTTATCGTATTGATCGGAAAATACGTTTGGAGTTATAAATTCTTTCTTTTTACTTCCAGTTTTGTATTAATATTTCTACAAGGGTACACTAATTAAATTGCTAAAATGCATCAATCCCCACTCATCTTCTTACGTGTATAAAAAGGACTATAGATGATATGCTGTTTTTCAGCTATTTATATCATGCTCAAGTTTTGGTAATAGTTTTGACTATACAAATAAAACTCACACACACATACACATATATTCTTAGAAATATATTATGACCTCGTTTTATATGAATTTTAATGTGAATAAAGAATCATATCCATGATTTGTCAGTCAACTTAATTTTGGTTTTACTTTCTTTTAGCATAAAGTAAGTAATTTTTTTGCTTTTTTTTACATTTCAGTGATTGATATTCTAAATCATAATAAGGATGTAAATCAATAAATTACAAGGTTTTTTAAAAGTAAAAAAGTAGCTAGATTGGTCCATAATTACTCAAGGCGGAAGGTCTTTCTTGATGCTCACAACCCGTATTATTTACGTCACCTTCCGCCATTTGGTGTCGTCATACATGTGACAGCGGAGGTTGTTTAAGAACATGATGATGGATGTGGTGTTGCGACGCACTCGTAATACTGCTTTGGTGTATCAATGTGCTTCCTGGGCCAGAAGCTGTTGAATATTGGGGTGCTACTGTGCGGCCCACCATTCCTTTACTTCCACTAACATTTCCAAGAATACCAGTACCAGTAGCGCCTGTAATGTTGCTAGAAACATCCAAGTTTCTGCCAAATAGACGTCTCCATAATCGTTTCCATGAACCTATAGTTTTTCCACTCCATATCCAAACACCAGATGTTATACCCACAGCTAAAGCCATGAAATATTTAAGCATTAAAACTGAGTACAATGGTTTTATGCGTGGTTTACATGGGCAGGCCAATGAACTAAGCCATTCACTTCGTAACGTAGTTTCATATAAATGGCACGCAAGTACAGCACTTGCTGGAACTGTGTATAACACTGAAAAAACTCCTATACGTATCATTAGCTTTTCTAATTTGTCGGCTTTGGCTCCAGGTTGACGCTTTATAACAGAACGTATTCTAAAAAGACTGACGAATCCAGCAAATAAAAATGTCGTTCCTAATAAAAGGTACATCAGTAATGGTGCCAATATAAAAATTCGTATTCCTTCGGGAGCTACAGTACAAACACCTGCTATAGGATCACCAGCAACACCACCAGCTAACAATGCCCATAACGTTTGAGCGGTGGGAGCTAACCACGCTGCCAAGTGAAAATATTGAGAATAAGAGGATATTGCTTCATTACCCCATTTCAAACCAGCTGCCAGAAACCATGTAAAAGATAAAATCACCCACCACACAGACGATGCCATTCCAAAGAAATAAATTAATAAAAAAACTGTTATACATATGCCTGGACCTTGCGTTCCATATCTTAACATATTGCCGTCACATGCTATTTGTTCATGTCCAATTATACTTCTGGATAAATATCCAATAGAGACAAGAAAATAGCATGCAGACAGAAAAACGATCGGTCTTTCGGGATATTTAAATCGCTGAGTATCAATTAAAAAAGTAGTAACAGTAGCCAATGTACTTGCTGCACATAAACCACTCCACAAAGTTAACCATATAGTTGCAAAATTTTTTTGTTCATTTGTTAAGAAAGCACCTTGACAAGGTAGTACACAATCTGTCACTCCGATAATATCTAATTTTTGTAATACTATAAATCCGGTTCCACTGTAAACACTCAAGGAGCCAAGAGAGTCAGCATTATTATCTTGAATAGATGAAGAAGATATTAAGGGTATGAGAGGTGGTCTGCATCGGCAAGTACAATCTTTTTCTCCATTAGAATTTTGGCAAAATTTTTGATTTTTTCCTGGTTTACATTTTGTTGTCTGGAAAGTTTTAGGAATTTTAGTCGGTTTTGGTAAAGCCACTGGTGTTAAAATTTCAGTTGAAACTAAAGTAGTTCGGTTATCTTGTTCCATGCAAAGATTTTCTGGATCACCTTGATTAGGTAACCTCTCGCAAGCCATTCGTTCTGGCCATGAAAAACCGTATTGATGCATTAATGGAGCACATCCCATTCGAGCACGTTCACATACACTTCTACAAGCTGGAAGTGGCTTAGAATATTCAGGTAAACATATTGGTGTATACATCGAGCACAAAAAAAATTTCAAATCTAATGAGCATTTAATTTCAACAAGAGGCCAAAATTGATGAACTTCCAGGCCAGCCTCATCTTGAGTATCATGATTTAATTCATTAGGCATTACCGTCAAATTATATCCTATTCCTCTACACATCGGAATAGTAATTTCTTCGCATCGTCCGTTCGATGCACTAGATAAATCTGATCGTGACATTGTATAATCACTATTTGTATTTATGGGAGCTGAATTAGAACCTATATTCATAACAATGCCAGAAACTGAAGAAGTTGAAGTCATGGATAACGTTGAAGATGCTCCAATCTGACTATCCATATTATTAGGTTTATGTATTGTATTTTCAGAGCTCATAATACGATTAATTAAAATAAATAAAATTAGAAAGAATATTCTAAAGTTCTTACAAGTCATTATTCAAAACCTTTTTTGCAACTTTTTGGATTTACATGAACAATTAAGTTATCAACCTTATATGGGCAACACGAATCTGAAACAGAAAAAAAACAAAAATTTATACAACTTTCATTTACTAATTTCAATCAATCTAAATACATTATACATAATCATTAAAAAGCACAATAGCACTAAAATGGAAACTTCGCGGAGAACCCGGAATCCTTTTACATTTTAAAATTATTGAAACACATGTATGTGTTTGCTGCTTAGAGAAAGTACATACACTTAAAAAATATTTTTAATTATTATAATATTTGGTTAGAAAAATTGCTTTATCCTAAAAAAGAATGATGATCACAACAACATGAAATTGGTATCAAAAGAAAAAAAATGCACAAAACGAATTTGTATAATCATGTAGATAAAAATATGAATTAAAAAAATACGTATATCCCTAAAAAGTCCTGCGAAAAAATTATTAAAAGGATACAAAAAAGACTTCATTTTGACTTATAAAATTATAAAATATTTAATAAAAAATAATTTTACCCTTTTCAATTTTAGGACGCACCCCTATACATACGGAAAATACCATATTAATTGTTTAAGAAATTATGCTTATGATAGAGTCCAAAAAAAATTTTCTTTGTAAAGCTGTGAAAATTTCACTATTTATGCAATCATAATGAAATTTTTTTAATTTTAAGAGCTCATTCAGACCTTCAATTCAAGCTATTAAAGACTTAAAAAAGTTGATTCTTCGTCTCACAAATAATTACTAATTACCAACGGCACATGTTTTTTTTACTGTTTCTCTCCAGTGTACTCGATTAGGAGCTTCGGAATGGATGAGATGAAACGTTTGATATTTCACTTTAATTCTTGAAACTTCGCTAAAACTTAAGTTGCCTGATAAAAAGTCTCACGTCTTTCTTCGGAGTAACTCAAGAAAATTGGTCGAACTCGTAACAAACTGGTCTATAAATTAGAGAGAAATACTGGCAAATTTGTGACGCTAACATAAAATGGATTATTATTATTTAAATTATTATTGTATTATAACATAAATAATAATAATCTATTTATTGAACAGTAACCTTATAACAAATTTATATTATTCATAAGCGTTACCGCTTCTTCAAATTTATCAGATTTAGAGGTTACGTTTAGGTATCGCGAGCTAGCAAAAACAAGATGCAGTTCTGACGCGCATGTGCAGATGCGATTCATGCTCTACTCCGCTGTCAATTTTTGACGAATCTGCGCCCAGTTTGTCGTGAGTTCTTAACCTTTAGAGGACCAGGATTTTTAAAAATTAGTTGGTTTCTTAATCATATAGAAAAGTGTTCTGAAGTCTTTAATAGAGCTATAGTCCGGGGGCAGAGTCGGTTTTCGTGGCCGATTCGAGTCAAATCGTGAAATCAGGTGATTCTTATGTATTTTTTTCTCCTGATTACGAATTTCGAGGGTGGAATGTCGAGAAGTGGTTCCATTAATTGTTATTAACAATTTTAATGTTTAAATATTCATAAAAATCGCTCTAAATATGATAATAGTATGCGCGGCAGCTCAAATTGTTCGTTTTTTAATGACGAATCTTAGACATTTTGCAAAATTTAAAAATGTTTATTAGAACCCGAGATATCGATAAATCAATCAATAAATAATACGTTTTTGCTCCCGCGCTAGATGTTTTTTACGTATCTTCATTTGTATTTAAGGCATTTTGACTTTAGAGGTCTTACTTTAAAGCTGAAACCTAGTACTATCATGTACAACCATTATTATTCATTTAGCATAAGTATTAATTTAAATACAGCGTGTATAAGGAGAAAATTAAGGTAAGAAAAACCAATTTTATTTGTTTACGAGTCTTTTAAGAGGATTTAGCGATAGAAGACAGCAATAAACATCATTGTAAACTGTTCCCTAAATCATTAGCTTTAGAATGAGTATAATTTTGTACTATAATAGTTGTAAGTTATCAATAACACAACGATGAAGCGGATAGCGTGATTCGCGACCGCGTGTGAACGCTGTGCGCGCTTTTGCTGATCCCCGAAACAGTACAAATTCTATTACCACCTCCCAACGAACTTGTACAAAATTGTATGTGCAAGGTGTGTAATAGAAAGACGTGTTGTTGCGTAGTAGCTAAGATTGCATGCTGCTCGTTTTGCAACTGTAAAAAAGCCAATACTTGTAAAAATATTTATATGGAAAAATAAAAATGTTAATATATATTGAATAAATTAAATAGGTTTATTTATGTTTACTAACAAAATATGTCACAAATTTTAACAATGAATAGTTAAATAACGCATAAGATATCTTACCGCTCCTTTAAGCACGCACAGCGTTCCCGCGCGGCCGCGAAGCGCGCTATCCGCTTGATCGTTGTGTTATTGATAACTTACAACTATCATAGTACAAAATTATACTCATTCTAAAGCTAATGATTTAGGGAACAGTTTACAATGATGTTTATTGCTGTCTTCTATCGCTAAATCCTCTTGAAAGACTCGTAAACAAATAAAATTCGTTTTTCTTACCTTAATTTTCTCCTTATACACGCTGTATTTAAATTAATACTTATGCTAAATGAATAATTATTGTTGTACATGATAGTACTAGGTTTCAGCTTTAAAATAAGACTTCTAATGTCAAAATGCCTTAAATACAAATGAAGATACGTAAAAAACATCTAGCGCTTGAGCAAAAACGTATTATTTATTGATTGATTTATCGATATCTCGGGTTCTAATAAACATTTTTAACTTTTGGAAAATGTCTAAGATTCGTCATTAAAAAACGAACAATTTGAGCTGCCGCACATACTATTATCATATTTAGAGCGATTTATATGAATATTTAAACATTAAAATTGTTAATAACAATTAATGGAACCACTTCTCTACATTCCACCCTCGAAATTCGTAATCAGGAGAAAAAAATACATAAGAATCACCTGATTTCACGACTTGACTCGAATCGGCCACGAAAACCGACCCTGCCCCCGGACTACTAATCCAAGGTCAAATGTTGGCAACTCAACTCATCATGCCATATGGCGTCATGTCGAGCCTCTAAAGGTCAAGGATTTTCTATGGTTATTCTACTTCAAAATCTCATGTGAGATATTAGATAATATCTTAGGTGACATCTCACTGGGACCTCACGCCAAAATCTCATCTAACCGATTTTTACCAGTTTTTTGTTCATTTTATATTTAAGACGATTCTTAATCAATTGGTAACTATTTTTGAAAAATTCGAACATAGAAAGTTTTTTAAAATTTAAACTTAAAATTTTCATGAATTCCGTACTTAGGTAATCATGGTACAATTTTTGTAAAATTTTCTAAGTTAGAATTTTTCAAAAATAGTTAGATTAAGAGAGGACTTAAATATATAATGAACGAAAAATCCGTTAGATGAGATTTTGGCGTAAGATCCCAGGTGAGATGTCACCTGAGATATCATCTGAGATCGCACCTGAAATTTTGTAATATGATTATAAAAGTTAGAGAATTAATTGAAACTTTGAGAATATGTTCGTTTAAAATATTTAAAATGTTTTCTATTTTTTTCATTTTTTATTTTATTTTTATTTTATTTTTTTTTTATTTTTATTTTTGAAAGTTTACAGGTTATACACGGGCTCTTATAAAAGTCAATCTTACAACAACCTTAAGGTGGACCAATCGATTTTATAGTCAACATTAAACGATTTCAATAGAAAACAGAAAAAACGTAACTCTTTTTTCAACCGTAAATCTGTTACATATTCCGCAGATATATTCAAAGCAAACATACTTTTTCGAAGGTATTTTTTTCTCTACTTTCCATTTCCGGTCTCAGAATTGCGAAATTTCCACTCAAATCAGTTGTACTTTAAATTCAGTTGGGTCCCAATTCCGGAAATTCAATATAGCGATTAGAATATGGCGCCTGCAGCGCAAAATTTTGTCCAAACATTCACAAATTTTTTTCTCGAAAATAATGCATTCGACGAAAAAATCAACAAGAACAAAAAGTGCTTAAAATTAGGCAAAGAATACGCCTACATTTTTTCACCGAGTTTTGAGCAACTTTTTTATTTTTGCCAATTGACAATTTACGACAAATTGCAAAAATGTACGGAATTGTCTCGAAAAAATTTAGGTGTACTTCTTAGTGAATTCTAAGTACTTACTATTCTCTAACTTTTTCTTATATAATGCATTGTTTTTGAGTAAAACATTAAAAACCTTAAATTTTCTTAAAGTTTTTTGAAAAGGTTTTTATTGTTGCAAAATAAACTTTAAAAAAGCACTTTTTTCTCTCAAAAGACTCATGTATGGCTGAATGTAAAATTAAGTTTTTTCATCGCTAAAATGTTAAACTAAAAAATTTTTTCAATTTTTCATATTGACACAGTTTTTGCAAAAAAGTTTTTTTATCGGATAAGTTCTCAAAGATGAATTTTAGTACAAACAATATAAAAATCCATGTCCGACCTCGATATCTCAAAATGGCGTTCTATTGCAAAATTATTTACCCTAAAATTTCACTTTATCTCCAAATTGCCCATGGAACGATAAACGGATCCAACCGCATTTAAGTAACAGCTTATGACGTACTTAATGAACGATGAAAAGGAATATTCTTAATATTAATATTTAATAACATTTTTAACAAAAAAATGCTTTATTTTGGCCAATTTTGAAGTTAGAGAATCGCGACAAAACGCATCTTAAAGTACGTAAAAAAACATGAATTTTCATATAAAGTTTATTAAGATCGGACCAATAGGAGCCAAGATAAAAAAATGTTTCAACCGACGATATATTCATACGCCGAAACTACTTGATATTTTTAGTTGCAATTATGTACAGTGCTTGTTGAAATAATACTTTATAAAATAACATTTTATCCGAAAGTTCTAGATGGTTTAGTTCGGCCGGGCGACGCGGTGGTGGGGGGAGCGCCGCGCGGTGACTGATAGAATTCGTATACGTTTAGTTGTAATTTCATTATCTCAAAAGCTGCTTCTGCAATAAAATTTTTTTTTTATAAACATGTTTTTTCTCAGTTTTAACGTGATACTAATTAAATTGTTATAGGTGCAATGCAAACACCCCATGTTAACAATTTATCTGAAAAAAAAATCTTTTTTTCACTATATACATAATATTTACACAATGTTCATATGTATATGGGAAAATCCGCCAAAATAATTCAGATAATTGCAGCGGAATTCGGCCGAAAAAAAACCTCGTGAGACTCGTCTGGGGCAGCGTTTTTCTTGTTCTATAGGACCCCCAGAACAAGAAAAAAATAGTGTTCCCGCGAAATCGAAAAAGTGTTTTTGGGTATTTAGATGTTTGTGTAAAAATTTACAAAAAAAATCGTGTTTTGAAGCGTTTTTTTTTCAATCAGAATTTAGAGGGAGAAGGAATTTTATTTTTAATGTCGCAAATATGCACAAAAGATTACAAAATTTATGAGCTTTTTAAATTAGTCAAGCTTTTTTGTCTATGATTTTTTTTAACAAAATGACGGCAGTTTTTGTAAAACAACTTGATGTTAAACTTTGCTGTGAGCGTGATGTTAAACATGATTTTTTTTCTCGAGAAATACCACCTTAACGAAAAAATGTTGTAGAATAAAAAATACTTAAAATGATTGAAAGAATACGTATGAATTTTTTCAAAAAATTTTGAGCAAATTTTGAATTTTTCAATTTGCACAATTTTCAATATTCTTTTTCCCTCTAAATTCTGATTGAAAAAAAACGCTTCAAAACACGATTTTTTTTTGTAAATTTTTGTGTAAACATCTAAATACCCAAAAACACTTTTTCGATTTCGCGGGAACACTATTTTTTTCGTATTCTGGGGTTCCTGTAGAACAAGAAAAACGCTGCCCCAGACGAGTCTCACGAGGTTTTTTTCGGTCGATTTCCGCTGCAATTATCTGAATTATTTTGGCGGATTTTCCCATATATTGCGCAAAATCTTACTTTTATGATTGTATATGCATGTTATATACCTGTCAAGGTTATGTATATAGTAAAAAAAAAGTTAGGATAAATCAATTCGCCGAAGACGTGATAAATTTGAAATATAATTCATATATTTTAAGTTTTTCAAATCATTGACCAATTGATTTACCCGGACTCTCTAATAATGGCAAATAAAAATAGGTCTTTTTTGAGTTGTCAAAGTCTTCGTACGAGGTGACAATATGAAGGTGACAGATAGAGGGCTACATAAGGATTACAACATAGGTGAAGGTGATACTTGGAAGTGAAGAGTCTTAATGAAGGCTATAATAGAAGGTGAAGAGATCCTAATTGGAGGCGACAGTTGGAGGAAGTAGGCGATAGGAGGAGGTTGGAAACGATAGTTGAGGGTAAAGACGATAGATGGAGGTTGGACGACATGATTGGAGGTCAGGAGTACAGGTGATAGCCGGATCATGACTTAAAGTAATAGGGGGATATTGTTGTTGTTGTTGTTGTTGTTGTGTCAAGGTTAAAGATAGATGAAAAGTCAAAGTCAAAGGTGAAGATGATAAGTAAGTAGTATGAGGTGGTGGGGTTACACAGGTTTATGATTGGAAATAATAGTTTAGAATATTGGCTATAGGTAGAGGTAACATGTTGCATTGAAAGGGTCATGATTGGAAATGATAGGCTTACATAGGATTATGATTGGAAATAATAGTTTAGAGTATTGGCTATAGGTAAAGGTAACGGGTTATGATTGGAAGTGATCGATGAAAGCTAAAAATCATTTGTGAAGGTGGTAGGTAAAACGTAAAAATCATAAGTGAAGGTTGAAGGTAATAAGTGAATGCAAGAGGTGAAAGGTGGAGCTTCTGGGGGCACGAGGAATAGAAGGAGCATAAAAAAAATGAGGAGATAAAAGCTTGAGTGTAAGGGGATAACGATTAAAGGCGATAAGTGAAGGGTGAAGGGATCATGATTGGAGGCGATAGATGGAGAGTGAAGGCATCATCATTGGAGGCAGCAGATCGGGCATGTATGCAATAGGAGAAGGGCGGAAACGATAGGTAAAGGGTGGAGACGATAGATGGAGGCTGAAGGATACAATTGGAGGTGATAGGTCGAGAGTGCAGGCGATAGGCGGATCATGACTTAATGTAGATGTTGGAGGTCATGGTTGGAGATGAAGGGTGAAACTCAATGTCATGGGTGAAGTTGATAGATAGAGGATTTACGTGGGAATTCCATAGGGTTACATAGGATTATAATTGGAACTGATAGTTTGGGAAGTTGGCTATAAGTAGAGGTAATAGGTAAAAGGGGTTATGATTGGAAGTGGAGGCTCGAGATTATTTGTGACGGTGATAGGTACGGGAGGCTGAGGGATGTGTTTGGAGGTGATAGTTCAAGGGTGCAGCTGATAGGCGGATCATGACTTAATATAATAGATGGTTGTTGGAAATGATAGGTGGAAGCGCAAACTCATAGGTGAATGTAATACGTAGAGGGATGGGTTACATAGGGATTACGACATGAGCTGGACGGTGAAGATCAAGATTGAAAATATAGGAGAAGCGTGAAATCATTACGATTTGAAATGATAAGTTGAATGTCTTTGATAAATTCAAAATTGAAGCGAAGGGGGTTGGCGAGCGGAGCGAGCAGGGGGCACCCCCTAGTATACACACACGCACGCACACAGAAACACACATACACACACGCGCGCGCGCGCGCTCGTTCATAAATATATTATTTTCGATTGTTCAATCTAAAATTCATATCAATGTTTCCCTGTATATAAACTCAAAATTTGAATTCATTATTAGATGATTTACAGTAATTATTGGCCAAGGGTGAGTCAAAGAAGTGTTCTCGTTGGTAAACGATGACTGAAATCGTTGGAGAACGACGAGCGAAAAAGCGTGACAAAATAAGCAGTCCTATTGGCCAACGACGGGTAGAATGGTTGGCCAACTGCACCAAAATTTTTCCACTATTGGTCAATGGTTACTGAACTTTTCTACCAGGGCAGGGAAACGTCCTTAACTAAAATGATGATTTTCATAAAGGGGTTCAGCGATAGTCTTTTTATATTCAAGGAAAAATTCCCAAGGAAAAAGAAAAATAAATCTTATAGTCAAGCAGCACTAGCAAATAATTGTTTAAAAAAGAGCGAAATTGAAGTTGCTCATAATGCTATTCATGATCTCAACATGTTGCAATTATTAATAAAGAAGATGAATGTTGAAAGTACTCTTATTATTATTATACACTAAAAGTATTATAGGTAATACCAAAGAAAGAGGTGCGAAACTCAGATAATCGTTACAAGATTTAAATTTATCTCAGTATATGAAAAACAAGATTTCAAAAGCTGGAATAGATGAATCCATTTTTCTTGAAGCTTTTTCAAAGGGTGGTTACGATGATTTAAACATTTTATTAGCTGAAAATGTTAGTAATAAGCCACGGGTCAGAAATAATGAAAAAATTATAACAACGTTGTTTTTAAAATAATCATGTGAATAAAATTAAAACTTTACTTGTTAATTAGACGTTGCCACGTGTATTTGCATATGCGCTAACGAGCGCCTCAGTCACGACTTTTTAGGCATCTGCGGTTTTTTCTAAGTTATTAATCAAGATTTCTCTTCTATTTGATCGAAAACAATATTTTTTTATACATTTATAATCTACAATTCTCGAACTTTAAAATGAACATCATTTCATGGCAATCTCACCTTTTTTTGAGTGTATGTGAATAGTTAAGAGTTTCGATTGTAATTTTTCCATAAGAGCCTGTGTAAAGATACGAATTTTTTTCTCTTGTATATTATCGGTAATCAAATCTTTTTAAAATCCAAAAAAATCTTTTTTACTTTTAAAAGGTATTTTTAGTTTTTTTTCTAGCCTATTCGACAATTCGCCCAATCCACCTTAAGAAGTTTTATGTGAAATTTGAACTTATGCTACAGAGTAAATTTCTACGTAATTCAATGCAACGTAAACAAAACGTCAAATTTGGTGGCTGCACGAAGTGGTGCGTGGTCAGAGGGGGGCCGATCTGCGGTGCAGGGAGATGCCCGTTCCCCCCCCCCCCCCCCCATGTCAGCATAAAACATCTTTAACTCTAGAACTCGCGAATAGAGCCCGGTAATCTATGCCGAGCTCTACACGCGACTCGGAAATTTTTTATCAAGGGGAGCAATTTTTTAATAAAATTTTTTTTTCGTCTCTTTCAAACAATTTTATGCACTTTTTAAAAATGATTAAAACGAATTGTAAAAAAATAAAAAAGTGCTCCCCTTAAGTTTTAGCAGAGGTTTCAAGAAGTAAAATGAAATATCAAAGTTTCATTTCATTTACTCCGAGGCTCGTACTCTTGAAACACCACAGACAAATTGCACTAAAAAACATGTCCCAATGGCAATAGATTTATGAGACAAAGAATCAAAATTTTTGAGTGTCCAATAATTTAAATTGAAGGTCCAAATGAGCTCTTGAAAATAAAAAGAGTGTTGTTGTGATTGCATAACTAGTGCACATCTTACTACTTTACAAAGTAAACTTCTTTTTTCGTCCACTAACCCTATTATATAGGGTTAGTGGACGAACTATTATTATCACCCTATTATTATAACTCCTAAATAAAGGTTTATCCCCTAATCATTATTTGCTCTTGTCACCATGTTTACATAATTATTTATTTGAAAATACTTCGATAATCGATAGACTATTATAAAAATGTTATATTTTCATCATTTTTATTCCAGAATCAGGACACTATTCAAAGTTGAAGCTTGAAACCAAAGAGTTATAAAAATTTTTATTTTACACATTCAGTTTTTAATTATACGAAATTATCATTTTAAAATTTGTTCAAATTTTAATATAAGTTTTGTTTAAATTTACATTATATTAATAATTTATATTTGCTGAAAAACATATATTTGTCTTTATTTTTTATAAATATATATTTTCAAAGCAATATATCAATTCATATTGCAACACTACTTCAAATAGTATGTATAAAGTTATGCAAGCCGATCATTTTTCAAAGTTATGGGTTAATAAATTTACACTTAAAAAGTCTAATTGGTGTACGGATTGATAGATCATTTTTAATCATATGTTTTATAGTATACAAAAATCGTATGTGGAATTTGTTTCTTATCATGTAATGTTTCGATTGATGATAAAAAGTTTCATTTTATATATTTTATCAAAGTTTTAAAGTCAAATTGAGATTAATCAGTTAGCAGCTATTATAGGTTCTTAATAGACATAATTTTTATACCTAAAAATGCATAAAAACTGATTTGTCTTTTAATGATCTAGCTTGACTGACAGTCTAAAATTAAATAAAAAACAAGATTGGTTATGGTAGTTCTTTTATAACACAAGCTTGCAGTTTTTATACATTTTGAATCTAGTGATAGGAAGTAAAGTTTATTGCCTGCTTGTTTTTATCGTAAGTTTTGCTGAATTCTTATTAAGTTTATTTTCTAATAATTATGCCAATTATATAAATTACAGTAAACTTATTTTAAATAATTTAATTTTTATACAAAATGACATGAAAACTATTTTCAACGCTTTAAGTGGAGCTAGTGTTTAAAACCATTTATTTTTTATTTTACAAATTGAATGTAAAAAAAATTTTGAAGATACTTCTGTGATAAAATATTAATGATTACAGGACAATCAATATTTAAGTCTATTCAAATTTAATTCATAAGCGTACTAACACTATTTCATTTTTGTTAATGAAGTAGTGTTCACATCATATTATTATTTATAACTTTCCAATATTTTATTCTTTATAAAATCAATTGCTCTTTTATTTTAAAAAACTAAAAAAGATTTGAATGTAAAAGAATTACTTACCATTTTGATCGTTTTACAAAAAGAATTCAAAGTTTGTTGCTGGTGACTGCATTTCAGTATTTGCAGTTTTACATTAAAGCGGTATGTATGTATTTAAAAAATATGCATAAGTATATAAGGGCATATACAAATATTTATACATATACATGTGTATTACTTTTATCATATGCATCTACGATATGAGATCACAAAAATAGATTTTCATGATGCTATTTTAAAATGTATCCTTAATTTTTCTTCATTCACTGTACAAATTTTAATTTGATGTATTTTTATGGATTATTTAAGATAAGCCATGTATTTTAGTGAAATATCAAGCAGGTAACCATAAATGCATTGTTATTTAATTAATTTCTAATATACATAAAATACATCTTTTATTTTACTTAAATATGACGTTAGATACGTAAAATTATATAAGTACGAAATAAATAAAATGTAGTTTGATATTTGTAATTCACACGATTTAGTATTTTATGGAATATTTGAATGTTTTAAGATGTACATCTTATATTTTGATGTTTTGACAAATGTAACAAAGAATACATATAGCTTATAGCTGTTATTCTTATTTCTTATATGCTATATATGATAACTAATCATGGAATAGGAGTGAAACTATGGTAGCCAAGTATGTTCTCAAAATAGATTTCATTTTCTTTTAGTAATTACTAGTATGAGTATTCACCGTAAGGTGCAGCATCATCAAACCGACAGCGGGAACGCCAGAAACTGAACCAGGTACATGAGAGAACTCAGGAAGAATTCAGCTCTGCAAGCAGCGAGCACCTTCTGGTGATCGTGGTATAAAATGTGATGATAATTAAAACTAAAAATAGATCACAGCGTTGGATTCCGGATGTACGGAAGAAGCTCCACGTAGCTAACTTCGTTGCGCACCGAATGAAAAGGTTGAAACGCGGTCTGCTAGAAATACTGTATAGTTTCTGCTGATACACGCATGGCTCCGAGTGACCGAGAAATAAAAATATTTTGATTTTGTTTCGAAATAAAAATATTTTATCATGGAGGTCTCCAACACTAAGTACGTGCTGTTGATAAAGTTATCAATGGCCTTATTATTTGCATGAAAGTTTAAAGGTTCCGAAATTCCTGAATAGTTGGACTGATCAGCTCTCAAAGCCAACAATACAATTAGCAGTTCCCGGAGGAAACTGGTGTTTCATTAAATACAGTGAACAACAATTTTTTTATTGCACAGGTTGTGTTGGACGGTGCACAGCGAGAAGTTTACTAAGACAAGCTGAACCAATGGTGATGACGAAGCAACAAGAACCTGAAAGATACACCACTTTCACCTTCACAATCGTTTATTTGAAATGGCTTTCTTTTAGAAAATCTTTTGGCTCGATCTTACTTTGATCCTAAGGAAGCATACCCTGGTAGGAGTACAAATGAAAAAATGCGAGCTTTTATAGCAACTTCCTTGTCTGGAGAAGTATCTGTAGTATCACCCTATTGAAAATAATAACGTCATTTCATAACGTCATTTCATAACGTTATTTCATAACGTTAAATAACGTTATGGGTGATGCTACAATTTCGGACCTTTTATGACGTTATTTTGTGACGTCATTTAACGTAAATTAACGTTATTTACATTCGAGGAAATGATTGGTAACTTAAAATAACGTCATTCTCGATTACATTTAAATCATAAAATGATGTTATTTTATGCGTTTCCAATATCCGACTTGGGCAACGACGTTATTTTTAAACATTTCCGTATTAAAAATAATAACGTCATTTTTTGTCATTTCACTTTTTATTTATATAATTATTAGTAATTACAATCGTAAGAATATTGTTATTGTAATAGTTGCGTTTGGCGCTGTAAGTAATAATAATTAGGAAATTAATGAAAAAAAAGATTAAAAAAAGTCCCCCGAAAGAGGATCGAACTTGACACCTTCTGATTCATAGTCCTAGACTGTACCACTGAGCCATGAACACTTGTTATTCCTGATACTTAAATTTTTGCTCTTATATCTCATTTGCCTATATATTAGAATTTATATCGTAATTTCAAAGAATTTTTTCGATGATTCACGCATACACGTAAATACGTACATTATTTTTAGTAATACATTTCAAATGATTGCTTTTTATAATCTGTAAAATGACGTCATTTTTGTATAATATTTATTTGTCAAAGTACAGTTTGTTAGAATAATAAATAACGTTATTTTTTTGTCCGATCATAAGTAGATTATATATATTACCTATGATCCTATGCAATAGCATCGGAGCGAAGCAAGAGTGATATTCATAATGTATTATTGTGAAAGTTAAAATTGTTAGTGTAAAACAGGGATAAATAATTGTAAATGACTGGAAAAGATTGCACTCTTCGTTTGTTGCTATCCAAGCGATTTCTTAAGCGTCACTTTCATAGTCACTTACATAGTCACTTTAACTTTAGAGCGCACGATTGTTTATTCCTATTTTACTCTAACAAACTGGACTCTGACAAATAAGTGGTATACGAAAATAACGTCATTTTGCAGATTATAAAATGTCAATCATTTGACGTATATTATAAAAAATAATTTAAGTATTCACACGTGTGCGTCAATCATCGACAAAAAAATTCTTTTTGAAAAAATGACGTTATATATTATTCTAACAAACTGTTCTTTGACAAATAAATATTATACAAAAATGACGTCATTTTACAGATTATAAAAAGCAATCATTTGAAATGTATTACTAAAAATAATGTACGTATTTACGTGTATGCGTGAATCATCGAAAAAATTCTTTGAAATTACGATATAAATTCTAATATATAGGCAAATGAGATATAAGAGCAAAAATTTAAGTATCAGGAATAACAAGTGTTCATGGCTCAGTGGTACAGTCTAGGACTATGAATCAGAAGGTGTCAAGTTCGATCCTCTTTCGGGGGACTTTTTTTAATCTTTTTTTTCATTAATTTCCTAATTATTATTACTTACAGCGCCAAACGCAACTATTACAATAACAATATTCTTACGATTGTAATTACTAATAATTATATAAATAAAAAGTGAAATGACAAAAAATGACGTTATTATTTTTAATACGGAAATGTTTAAAAATAACGTCGTTGCCCAAGTCGGATATTGGAAACGCATAAAATAATATCATTTTATGATTTAAATGTAATCGAGAATGACGTTATTTTAAGTTACCAATCATTTCCTCGGATTAAATAACGTTAATTTACGTTAAATGACGTCACAAAATAACGTCATAAAAGGTCCGAAATTGTAGCATCACCCATAACGTTATTTAACGTTATGAAATAACGTTATGAAATGACGTTATGAAATGACGTTATGAAATGACGTTATTATTTTCAATAGGGGCACCTAGCAGATTGCTGGCCCTGTTAGGTCAAGCTTTGTGAGTGGCAGCAATATCAAGGACTACTACCTCCTGGTAACTACTATAGATTTGTTCAGAGATAAAGCTGCAATTCGTGATCAAGAAGATGAAAAATATCCCACACAATTATCGATGCAATCCTCAACTGTAAGAAAATTAAATTAAAAGATGTGAAACAAAAGATTATTGTGATCAGTTAATTATTGAGAGTGCACTTTTGAAATGCAACTTTACTAGTGATCCACTAAAAGATGGAGTCGTGCTGAAAACTGAAAGAAATGAAATTGTAAATGACGTTGTGATAACCTTTTTGAAACCTACATGGGAAAAAGGAATAGAAGACAGTGAGTTTACTTTTGAGAGATTTCTTCTTGGTTAATCTCTGTTTTTATTATGTACTATTATGTTAGGCATGTGATTATTAAAATCTTATAATTTTTACATTGATTTTCTTTTAAACAATTATGATTCTAGGGGGTGTTTCGAACAATGAACTACATTTTGGAGAAATGTGGTTTCACGATAAATTAGCAAAAGGAAGAGAGGAAGCTGAAGAACTTTTAAAAAGATTCTCTCACTTGGGAGATGGAACGTTTTTGGTCAGACAGTGTGTAACTTTCGTTGGAGATTATTCTTTATCATTTTGGAGAAAAGGAAAAGTCAACCATTGCCGCATTAAATTAAAACAAGACATGGGACAAACACAGTTTTATTCAATAGATACACAATGTTTTGATAGTTTATACAGTCTCATCACGTATTATCGTAATAATCCTCTAAGAAGTTAGGTAAGAATGAATGCATATTTAGAATTCTTTTACTCTTGAATATTGAAAATGTGTCAATAGTGAATCATTATATCATAATAAGCTTTCAATGTGTAGAAACAAAGTTTGCGTACGAAATTAAATTGCTTTTTAACATAACTCTAAAAAAATATTGTTGTTGAAAAATGTAAAATAATACAAAACTTTTTTGTAGTACTACAGTCGGTGAGAAATTTTTCTTACTCTTTTCCTCAAAATCGATCTTACTTTTTGCAAATTAAATTGACTTTACGCCATAAGACGTATTGAAGAGCAGCAACGTCTTATTATCCAACGATATATCGCGGGGTAGTCGGGAGAATCCGTGTCGAAATACTGCGTTATTTTTTCGAGGCTATTTATCAGCACTATCCAGGCGGCCGAGCTTAAGGTCTAACCGTATGAAGTTGAATCGTTGGAATGAAGACATCTGCACCTTCGTTGTAGAATAAGCCAACACAAATTTTTTTCGTGTCCGAACTGTTTAACGAATACACGGTTGACAGCACATGCACAGGCGATGCTTTAAGTTCTTTCGGTGCCTCCATCATGATAAGTTTTGTTTTTTCGTCGTCGTGTCGGGGAAAACCGAGTTCCTTTCTTTTCACCAGCATTGCCTGAGCCATTGTTCCGGAAAAACATTACTACACTAGTATAATATATATTATTCAATGTGATCGGCTCGAGAGCTAGTTGAACACTGAGGGGCGTAGACGCAATTAATAGATACTTATAGCGTGCATCTGCTTCTAGAAAAAAGATGAAAAAAGATAGGTAAAAGATGACCATATGTGCGTGCCCGCATTAACGGAAAGATATTCTCTAAATACGCACTATGTGTATATGCCTGTTTCACTTCTTTTCTCCAAAACTTTATGAGAGACATGGGCGACTAATCGAAACGTCAATCGTTTGTTACTATCACTCCTCCGTAAAAGCTTTTCTCGAAGCATGCACATGTGGATGCCGAGCCTCCCGAAAACAGAATCTGCATCGACTAGCATTATAAAAGCTTCGCTCGACCCAATCATAGTGTTTAGTCTTTTCCTCAAACGCCGAGCGAACACTTCATTCTCAGAGAAATTTCTTGTGTCTAGTGCTTGTGTGTAATTGTGTATCTTATTCAAAAATGCCAACTCCCGAGGCAAGAAAGATTGTGGCTACCTTCTAGCATGTGGTAGTGACATACGCCGCCCTAGCGTGCGTACGGTACGCGCGTTTGCGGCAGCGCTGCAACCCCGGGTTGTGGTCGAGATTTTTTGACCTGCCCAAATCATTGCTAGGAAAGTATCTATCCGGACACAGTCAGTAAAAAATGGACTCACAATCCGTGTGAATTCTTGGAAATTGCGTTATCTTTTACCTGGCCGTGCCTATTCCGTAACCGTTTCTATGCCGTTTTTTAGTCCGTGTCGTTTCCGTGGCCGTTTTTCTTCATTTTTTTGGTCCGTTTCCGTGCCGTTTCCATCGCCGTTCCGTTTCTGTTTCTGTGCCGTTTCCGTTTCCGTGGCCGTACCGTTTCCGTGTCGTTTCCGTGTGGTCTCCGTTTCCGTGGCCGTGCCGTTTCCGTTTCCGTGCTGTGTCGTTTCCGTGCCGTTTCCGTGGCCGTTCCGTTTCCGTTTCCGCGGCCGTTTCGTTTCCGTTTCCGTGCCGTTTCCGTGTGGTCTCCGTTTCCGTGGCCGTGCCGTTTCCGTTTCCGTGTCATGTCGTTTCCGTGTCGTTTCCGTGTGGTCTTCGTTTGCGTGCCGTTTCCGTGTGGTCTCCGTTTCCTTGGCCGTGCCGTTTCCGTGCCGTTTCCGTGTGGTCTCCGTTTCCGTGGCCGTGCCGTTTCCGTGCCGTTTCCGTGTGGTCTCCGTTTGCGTGCGGTTTCCGTGTGGTCTCCGTTTCCGTGGCCATGCCGTTTTCGTTTCCGTGCCGTTTCCGTGTGGTCTCCGTTTCCGTGGCCGTGCCGTTTCCGTGCCGTTTTCGTGTGATCTCCGTTTTCGTGGCCGTACCGTTCCCGTTTCCGTGGCCGTGCCGTTTCCGTGGCCGTTCCGTGTCCGTGCAGTTTCAGTGCCGTTTCCGCGGCCGTTCCGTTTCCGTTTCCGTGCAGTTTCCGTGCTGTTTCCGTGTGGTCTCTGTTTCCGTGCCGTTTCCGTGTCGATTCCGTGGCCGTTCCGTTTCCGTTTACGTGCCATTTCCGTGGCCGTTCTGTTTCCGTTTCCGTGCTGTTTCCGTGGCCGTGCCGATTCCGTGCCGTTTCCGTTTCCGTGGCCGTTCCGTTTCCGTTTATGTGCCGTTTCCGTGCCGTTTCCGTGTGGTCTCCGTTTCCGTTTCTGTGCCATGTCGTTTCCGTGTCGTTTCCGTGTGGTCTCCGTTTGCGTGCGGTTTCCGTGTGGTCTCCGTTTCCGTGGCCATGCCGTTTTCGTTTCCGTGCCGTTTCCGTGTGGTCTCCGTTTCCGTGGCCGTACCGTTTCCGTGCCGTTTCTGTGTGGTCTCCGTTTCCGTGGCCGTGCCGTTCCCGTGCCGTTTCCGTGTGGTCTCCGTTTCCGTGGCCGTGCCGTTCCCGTGCCGTTTCCGTGTGGTCTCCGTTTCCGTGGCCGTGCCGTTTTCGTGTGGTCTCCGTTTTCGTGGCCGTACCGTTTCCGTTTCCGTGGCCGTGCCGTTTCCGTGCTGTTTCCGTGTGGTCTCCGTTTCCGTGCCGTTTCCGTTTGGTCTCCATTTCCGTGGTCGTGCCGTTTCTGTGGCCGTTCCGTGTCCGTGCCGTTCCCGTTTCCGTGGCCGTTCCGTTTCCGTTTATTTGCCGCTTCCGTGCCGTTTCCGTGGCCGTGTCTGTTCCGTTTCCGTGCCTTTTCTGTTTTCGTATCGTTCCCGTGCCGTCTCTATTCCGTTGATGTAGCCGTGCCGTTCACTTGCCGTTTCCGTGCTGGTTTAGGCAAACTAGGTGGATAGTTTAAAATACACGTAGATTAATTACCAAATTCGGTTGTAAGGAACAATTTTGCAGGTTATTAGTATGGCAATGTAGACTTCAGATTTTACAAATGAATCTACTAAAAGTCTTTTTCTTGTTTTGTTACAAGGAGACCAGTTCTCTGCGCAGATCTTTTCTTCTAGTATAAATAAATGAAATACATTAGCCCGTTTCGCACGGTCTAACCTCAAACTTGGTGATATTTATGATATATTATGCAAAAGCATTCCCGCTCTCGTATTGCGGGACTCGGAAATATGATGTCCACAAATTTTTTAACTTATCACAAAGTTTCCTCTTGGAGGAAGCAAAATATTTTTGTTGGAAACTGGTAACAGTATCGAACCGTATTTTTACATGCTACTAGTGTTACGCGAACTTCGGCGCTCTGCGACTATAAGTTCGTTACCATTTTTTTAAAGCGGATTATTGTTTGTTAGTTATTGGTTATTGGTTGTTACGATTTCGTTGCATCCAAATAACGGACGTCATAATTTTTCTCTGCGAGTCTAAGTTTGCTACCATTTTTTTCGGATTATTGTTTACTATGGTAAATACCATATCTATGAATTTTTGCAACGGAATCAGACAGCTAGAACTTTTCCAAAATGGCGCCGAAAAGAGCGGCCGACCCGTCATTCTGACTTTGGCGATTTCTCTTTGCGAATCTAGGTTCGTTACAACTTTCTTTAAAACGGATTATTATTAATTAGAGTAAATTCTACATATACGAATTTTCGCAAAGAAATCAAAGCCATGGAACTTTTCCAAAACGGCGCCGGAAAGGATGGCCGACCCGTCACTCGGACTTCGGCGCTTTTTCTCTGCGACTCTATGATCGCTACCATTTTTTTCAAAGGGATTTTGTTTACATTTTCAATTTTATTGATGTACAATATTCTTCGGGAGCGATGACCACAAAAATGGGAGGATTGACTAGAAAGAAGAGAAGGGTGACCGATACAAAGAGAGGGGTGACCTGTTATATGGGGTCGCACACAGGTAAAAAGGTTTAGAAGGCCACGCAGAGCGCGGGTGGGTGTGTGTAAAGACAAACGCCAAACCGCCTACGTCAGAGTAACGGGTCGGCAGCCCTTTCGAGCGCCATTTTGGAAAAGTTCCAGTTGTCTGACTTCGTTGCGAAAATTCCCACGTATAGTATTAATCCTAACAAACAATAATCCGCTTTAAAAAAAATGGTAACGATCTTGTAGTCGCAGAGCGCCGAAGTTCGCGTAACACTAGTAGCATATAAAAATACGGTTCGATACTGGTACCAGTTTCCAACGAAAATATTTTGCTTCCTCCAAGAGGAAACTTTGTGATAAGTTAAAAAATTTGTGGACATCATATTTCCGAGTCCCGCAATACGAGAGCGGGAATGCTTTTGCATAATATATCATAAATATCACCAAGTTTAAGGTTAGAACGTGCGAAACGCGCTAATGTATTTCATTTATTTATACTAGAAGAAAAGATCTACGCAGAGAACTGGTCTCCTTGTAACAAAACAAGAAAAAGACTTTTAGTAGATTCATTTGTAAAATCTGAAGTCTACATTTCCATACTAATAACCTGCAAAATTGTTCCTTACAACCGAATTTGGTAATTAATCTACGTGTATTTTAAAATATCCATCTAGTTTGCCTAAACCGGCACGGAAACGGCACGTGAACGGCACGGCTACATCACCGGAATAGAGACGGCACGGGAACGACACGAAAACAGAAAAGGTACGGAAACGGAACAGACACGGTCACGGAAACGGCACGGAAACTGCACATAAACGGAAACGGAACAGACACGGTCACGGTAAACGGCACGGAAACGGCACATAAACGGAAACGGAACATCCACGGAAACGGGAACGGCACGGAAACGACACGGCCACGGAAACGGAGACCATACGGAAACGGAGACCACACGGAAACGGAGACCACACGGAAACGGCACGGAAACCACACGGCACGGAAATGGAAATGGCACGGAAACCACACGGCACATAAACGGAAACGGAACGGCCACGGAAACGACACGGCCACGTAAACGGAAACGGCACGGAAACGGCACGGCCACGGAAACGGCACAGAAACGGAGACCACACGGAAACGGCACGTAAACGAAAACACAACGGCCACGGAAAAGGCACGTAAATGGAAACGGAATGGCCACGGAAACGACACGGAAACTGAGACCACACGGAAACGGCACGGAAACTGCACGGATACGGCAACGGAACGGCACGGAAACGGCACGACCACGGAAACGGAACGGCCATGAAAACGGCATGGAAACGGACCAAAAAAATGAAGAATAACGGCCACGGAAACGACACGGACTAAAAAACGGCATAAAAACGGCTACGGAATAGGCACGGCCAGATAAAAGATAACGGAATTTCCGAGAATTCACACGGATTGTGAGTCCGTTTTTTACGGACTGTGTCCGAATAGACACTTTCCATTGCTAGTGTTTGAGTATTTTTACATACTCGCATTCATAGATCTAAAGGGTGTGTTTACGATGTACGACGTGTGCATCAGACAAAGTGATTTAGCGATTTATCTCGCTGGGCGGTGTCTTACAGCTGATGACAGGATCGACATTGATAATTATGCACAACCTTTTATGCAGCGGTTTTACTAATTGCATAAGTTTCAAATTTTTCAAGTATTTTTTACACATTTATAATATAAATTTAAAAACAATTCATGTCTTTTATAGAACGCCTCCACGCTCTGGACACAGTTCACGAGGAGACACGCGAATTTGTGCTCAGCATTATGAGCGAAGCCAGGACTCAGATCGTCGAAATCATGTCGATGATTCAAAACATGACGAGCCCCGACGACGAAATCAGTGCTGACGACACGCGGAGAATGGACCGACGACGGGCGTAGCTAGCGGCGAATTTGGGTATACAGCAAAATGGCGCACCCTCTGACCATATTGAAAAATGTCGAGGAATGGCTCTCGCTGTCTATCAAGGTAACTAATCAATTTTATCTCTTTTCCTACATCATTTTCTTTTAATCATAGCCTGTGAGGATATGATAATTACGCCTTGGCTACAGGCTCCTCTCACAACAGCAACACGCGTATTTGAATGAATCGTTACAGAATTTTAGAACGATCCAAAGTCATTCCCATCATCGGGGGATCGTGGCACTAGGGCCTACCCAGACTGACGGAGATAATCTCACTCGTTTGGACAATGAAATGAGAAAAGTTCTCGATTCGAGAACGTACCCAAACGAGCAAGAACGTTTCAAAGATTATTTCAGTGTTTTACGCCGATATTTATTTTTTGTGGAAGAAAAACGCAACCCCGTACAGGACGTGAAATCTGCAGACTCGGAGGGATTATCGGACGAGTTGATTATTCAAAGTGTTCCAACTATTTACAAGAGAATCACGCAGTTGTTATTGCAACGACACCGGACAAACTGTACACAAAAATCGGCCTGCACGGTACACGGAATAACCCTACACAAATAAATTCTACACAGAAAAACTGCACACAGATAATAACTACACCGAAGGACTCTACACCAAATTATTTACTACACCGCTAAACTCTACACAAGTTATTTTATCGCACTGAAAAACTCTACAGATATTTTCAGTGCGATAAAATAACTTGTGTAGAGTTTAGCGGTGTAGTAAATATAGTACAGAGTCCTTCCATGTAGTTATTATCTGTGTGCAGTTTTTCTATGTAGAATTTATTTGTGTAGCGGGTTATTCAGTGTACCGTGCAGGCCGATTTTTGTGTATAGTTTGTCCGGTGTCATTGTAACAGTTGAAGGCCCGCAGCGATTGCATAACCTGGAGTGCCACTGGTGTCGTATCTATCGACGGAGAGACCATAAAAATTCAAATATCGACTTGATGAACGAGGGTGCGGTTCTCGGAAAAAAGTCAAAGCCGTTGGTAGAAAAGAGTTTGCGAAATTACTACGCGATATCAACGTGCCAAAAGAATTTTTAGGAAACCCTGATTTGTGGAGTATCGGTGGCGTCGAGTCGTCGAGCAGAGACTGGAGCAAATTCAGCATCGACGAAGACGTCGAGGCAAGGGACGATTTTAAGACACCGAAAAAATGTTTCAACGAAAGTGATTTTGATCGTCTTATGGTTTCAAAGATTATGCTTAGAAACCGACGTGAAAAAGTGCCTTCCACTTCTACACCTATGAAACAATGGTTAAATATTCTGTGAACAAAGGTTTGAAAAAACAATATTTTGATCCAAAGAAAGCGACAGTATTTTCTGGTGCAAGAAATGTGATTCGTAAAAACAAAAATAAAGTTTCTGCGGAAAAAATTAAAGTGGTTTACGCGAGACGACGCTTACACACTGCACAAGACTGTACGTAGAAAATTTCCTCGACTGTTTTACAACGTGAAAGGAATAGATTAAGTTTGGGAGGCAGATCTCATTCAACTCAACTGTATTAAAGACCAAAACGACGGTGTAGCATACATATTGGTTGTAATCGATGTTTTGTCTAAATTTGTGTGAGCTCAGCCCCTTTGCGACAAAACTGCGCTTGAGGTTACAAATGCTTTCAAGAAAATTCTCAAAAACGATCAACATCGGTCGCCGCACACGCTGCAAACGGATCGTGGTAAAGAAATTGTCGGGAAAACGTTTCAAAAATTTCTCAAAGACAACGACATACATTTTCGAACTGTAAGCAACCCCGATGTAAAAGCCACTCCCTCCAACGCAGACCGCAATAGAATCGAGCAGATGGATATCTTACAAGCCCGTGTAATCGTTGAGCGACGAGAGTCTAATCGAGTTTTGCATAAATTCTCAAAACGAGGATTATTTGATCTCGCGCATACAGTGATAAGAGTGAATGTCCGGATAACCACTTTAACGGCAACCACCGACAAACAAGTAGCCCGGGTCAACAACTTTCTACACTAGATATTCAACCAGGTTGACGGTTACTTGAACCAAAAACTCGTCTCACCACCCAATAATGCATACCCGTACCGTGCGTATCTCGAAACTCTTTTGAATTATGGACCTGCGGCGAAGCATTCTTATCTATCTACAGCCATGTGGGCGTCTGACGCTGCAGGCGCTATCGACAAGCACCCCGGCGCTACTGATCTAAAGAATACAGGGCTCGTGGCTAGGCAGGCATATCTGTCGGAAGACAAACAATACGATCTTCTAGGACATCTCCACTGCGATATTATGAATCAAGATCGTTTTCTCATAAACGGTGTCGAAGTTCGATTGAGACTTGTGCGCTCCAAACCAGCGTTTTGTCTCATGAACGCGTCAACGACAGAGTATTCTGTTCATATTGCGGAAGCCACCCTCCTCGTACGACGTGTTAAAGTATCACCAGCTGTTTTAATAGCCCACGCAAAGGCATTATCATCGGCGACCGTAAAATATCCCATTACGCGTGTAGAAGTTAAAACTTTTACTATGCACAGCGGTATAATCGGAGATTCTTTGGAAAATGTTATTCTCGGCCAATTAACGAAACGAGCAATTCTCGGCTTTGTCGAAAATAAAGCATTCAAGGGAGATTGAACGTTAAATCCGTTTAACTTCCAAAATTTTTCAATTAATTTCTATCTCTGTATGTCGACGGTACGCAAGTAACAAGCAAACCTATGCATCCAAATTCGACAAGAAAAACCCCATGTTTGTCGAAGCATACCACACTCTATTCTCCGGCATTGGTATACATTATATGAACGAGGGCAATGACATTGCACGACACGAGTATCCCGACGGCTACTGTTTCTTTACATTCGATCTCATCCCCGATCTGTCGGCTCATTACTCGGGCCATTGGAACCTCGTAAAAAACGTATCCGTTAGAGTCGAAGTCCGATTCGATAAGCCGTTATCTAAAACTATAAACTGTATCCTCTGCGCAAAGCTTGACAACGTTTTAGAAATAGATGCAGCACGCCAAGTGGTAATAGACTATCACTCGTAGGTGCACCAGCAAAGAGAGGGGGAGCGCGGAGGACTCCAAGCTTTGGTAGACTGCTTTGTCCCCCTGCTGTGCTGTGGCAGCCCGTTTTGAACCCCGCGTGCTACACGTACTTGCACTTTTTCTATGTTTAATGGAGAAGACCGATTATATCATCGACATTCAAGCTTTCCACGACTGCAACGGCGATTTTCTACACAAAGAAATGACTGTTTTGGGGGTTCATAGTAATTTTATTGCACACTGGATTGTGAAACCACCATGCAACTGTGACGCCCTTTGTATAGGAATACTTGCTACAAATACATTCCTAGCGTGCTATCATCACGGGGTCAAGTGGTTCGACGGTGAGTCTTATTTGGAGGACGTTTACAAAGTGCTTCGTGAACTAGCTTGAAGTGCGCTGCATGTCTATGTGCGTGGAGTACAAATAAAACAGACATTGTTGGAGCAGGTTTTCGGCCGTCGCGTGTTAAGGACCCCACACAAAATGATAGGAAATGAGGTCCCGGTCAAATCGGCTGCAACTTTGATAAGTTGTAGTTGATAGTCTCCTGAACAAAATACTTGCTGGGCACAACTCTGGAAAATGGCTAGATTTTGAGAAAATCATGATCAAATAAGCCGTTTTTGAGTAGGTTGGAACGGTCGGCTACGTATATAAACAAATAAATATAATATAGAACGCGCTTTGTATGTACATAAGTATACCTATACCGACAAGAAGAATAGAGCATAGTGCGCTGAGCGATTCTAATAAGCGGAGGCTAGATGAAACGCGTCCTATACTAAACTCGAGCACTTCGTATCAATGGGGCGTCTAAGTACGAACAGAGCCCGCTTATGGAGTCTAGGTGGTGCCCTACATAGCTTTTCAACAGAACTTGCGCACCAGGTGCTGCGAAAGCATCTAGTTAAACAGGGTCGCCGATTATGCACTCCAGGTGGTGCGCTCCATAGTTTTTCAACAGAACTTGCGCACCAGCTGTCGGGAAGGCGTCTAGTTCAACGGGATCGCCGATTACGCACTCCAGGTGGTGCGCTTCATAGTTTTTCAACAGAACTTGCGCACCAGCTGTCGGGAAGGCGTCTAGTTCAACAGGATCGCCGATTACACAATCCAGGTGGTGCGCTCCGTAGTTTTTCAACAGAACTTACGCACCAGCTGTCGGGAAGGCGTCTAGTTAAACAGGGTCGACGATTACGCACTCCAGGTGGTGCGCTCCGTAGTTTTTCAACAGAACTTGCGCACCAGCTGTCGGGAAGGCGTCAAGTTAAACAGGGTCGACGATTACGCACTCCAGGTGGTGCGCTCCGTAGCTTTTCAACAGAACTTGCACACCAGCTGTCGGGAAGGCGTCTAGTTCAACAGGATCGCCGATTACACAATCCAGGAGTTGCGCTCCGTAGTTTTTCAACAGAATATGCGCACCAGCTATCGGGAAGGCGTCTAATTAAATAAAGTCGCCGATTACGCACTCCAGGTGGAACGATCCATAGTTTTTTTACACAACTTGCGTACCACGTAAAAATACGAAATAAAATGCAAGACATTCACGCAGACTACTTATGTTTGTGTGATTGGTCTCGCAGAAAATGCAAGATGAATTGTTGGAGGAAATGTGAGACTATTCAACAAACTAGTTTTGCCAGTACGATTTGTCTTGTGAAAATTCAATAATTAAATACAAGAATTTTGAACAGACTAACTTTGTCTTTGCGATTAGTCTGGTAGAAGAGGCGAGATAAAATGCGAGAAAATTAATACAAAATTGTTCTTACCGCCGAATCATTTTAACATCCGATTTTAGTAGAGCAGTAAGAAAACCGGGATTCCGACTTGCATGTGGTCTAAAAAAATGAAATAAACTACGTGTACAACATCAATAACATCAAATGGTACGTTGATATAATTTTCTTACATACAAAGCAATTCATGATCCCGTCTATTCTGCATCGCCTAACTTAATTGTGAATCAAAAAAAAGCAGAATTCTAAACGTTATGACATCAAAAACGTTGTATCGTTCCATTTCGTACAGCGCATGAAAATTGGGATGCCGATTTCCTTGTTATTATATTAAAAGCAATTGTCTAAATCGTTAGCGATCAGAAAACTACAATATTGTTTTATAATGGCATCTCAAGAAAATCGGGATCTCCACTTTCTTGCAATTGGCTTGGCGTATGAAAGAAAAGCATCCATTTCATAGTGCCACGAAAAAAATCGAATGCGTACTCCATTTCATTACATTGAACGACAAACAAACTCTCAATTATCTTGAACCGCTGGCACCTCATGATACCGGTGCCATTGTATCGTTACAGAATGAAAACTCAAAAATCAATATTGCGTACTTCGATTTGTCTTATTTTTACAATCAATTTTTTGAGACGCAACTCAATCAGGATACTGTCTTCCTTGGTTAGTTTATTTTTCCAATCAATTTCTGTTGCCGCTAAACCAAGACCCCGATTTTCATGAGAAACAGAATCTCAATTTGTTAATGCTTGTAGAACTTCAAGACTCATTAACCGTTTTGAAGTGACTCAGTGAAACCGGTGACTTACTAGCAGCCCAAAAATATCGGGATTGTGCTTTTCTATCAATACAATGAAGTCGAGTAGGCAATCTAATTTTTCATGACAGAAAGAGATGGGCGCTTTTCTTGCACATGTCAAACGAATGGAATACTTCTTTTCTGTCACTTTCAAGAAAATAGGAATCCTGATTTTCTTGCGAGGCGAGGAATAACAATGTTGATGTTTTCTTATCGTTAAAGATTTAGACTTTTTCTTTTAGTGAAGCGACACGAAAACGGAAAAAAAAATTTGCATGTGCTGTTCAGAATAGAACGATTTGTGGTTCCCTTATATCAAACGGATTGGAGTTATCTTTCGTTGAGTCGCAAATAAATCGGGTGATGTAAAAAGTTTGGGATTCTGAATTGATTCGAATATAAAGAAATGTTCTCAGCATACTATTCAATATTACACATGTATCAATAGTAGTAACCCTTTTTTTTGCAACGCACGAAAATCGGGATCCTGATTTTCCTGCAGCTCTACAATCTAATATGTAAATAGTTGGGCGGTTGAAAGATTCACATATTAATATGCGCCCATCTATTTCTGTCTTGAAAAATTGGATCGCTTACTTGATGTCATTGTAAATGATAGAAAAGCACAATCCCGATATTCTTACGCAGCTAGTAAAAGTCAGTAGAACTCGATGAATGAGTCTCGACGTTCTGCTAGCACAAAGAAATTCAGATTCTGTTTCGCATGAAAATCGGGGTCTTGGTTTAGCAGCAGCAGAAATTGATTGGGAAAATAAACTAACCAAGGAAGACAGTATCCTGATTGAGTTGCGTCTCAAAAAATTGATTGTAAAAATAAGACACATCGAAGTACGCAATATTGATTTTTGCTTTTTCATTCTGTAACGACACAATGGCACCGGTATCATGAGGTGCCAGCGGTTCAAGATAATTGAGAGTTTGTTTGTCGTTCAATGTAATGAAATGGAGTACGCATTCGATTTTTTTCGTGGCACTATGAAATGGATGCTTTTCTTTCACACGCCAAGCCAATTGCAAGAAAGTGGAGATCCCGATTTTCTTGAGATGCCATTATAAAACAATATTGTAGTTTTCTGATCGCTAACGATTTAGACAATTGCTTTTAATATAATAGCAAGGAAATCGGCATCCCAATTTTCATGCGCTGTACGAAATGGAACGATACAACGTTTTTGATGTCATAACGTTTGGAATTCTGCTTTTTTTGATTCACAATTAAGTTAGGCGATGCAGAATAGACGGGATATGAATTGCTTTGTATGTAAGAAAATTATATCGACGTACCATTTGATGTTATTGATGTTGTACACGTAGTTTATTTCATTTTTTTTAGACCACATGCAAGTCGGAATCCCGGTTTTCTTACTGCTCTACTGAAATCGGATGTTAAAATGATTCGGCGGTAAGAACAATTTTGTATTATTTTTCTCGCATTTTATCTCGCCTCTTCTACCAGACTAATCGCAAAGACAAAGTTAGTCTGTTCAAAATTCTTGTATTTAATTATTGAATTTTCACAAGACAAATCGTACTGGCAAAACTAGTTTGTTGAATAGTCTCACATTTCCTCCAACAATTCATCTTGCATTTTCTGCGAGACCAATCACACAAACATAAGTAGTCTGCGTGAATGTCTTGCATTTTATTTCGTATTTTTACGTGGTACCCAAGTTGTGTAAAAAAACTATGGATCGTACCACCTGAAGAGCGTAATCGACGACCCTGTTTAACTAGACGCCTTCCAGGCACCTGGTGCACAAGTTCTGTTGAAAAAGTACGGAGCGCACCACCTGGAGTGCGTAATCGGCGACCCTGTTTACCTAGACGCCTTTCCAATAGCTGGTGCGCAAGTTCTGTTGAAAAGCTACGGAGCGCACCACCTGGAGTGCGTAATCGTCGACCCTGTTTAACTAGACGCCTTCCCGACAGCTGGTGCGCAAGTTCTGTTGAAAAACTACGGAGCGCACCACCTGGAGTGCATAATCGGCGACCCTGTTTAACACGACGCTTGCCCAGCACCTGGTGCGCAAGTTCTGTTGAAAAGCTATGTAGGGCACCACCTAGACTCCATAAGCGGGCTCTCTTCGTACTTAGGCGCCCCATTGATACGTAGTGCTCGAGTTGAGTATAGGACGCGTTTCATCTAGCCTCCGCTTATAAGAATAGCTCAGCGCACTAGGTTCTATCCTTCTTGTCGGTATAAGTATACTTATGTACATACAAATCGCGTTCTATATCTGTATTTATTTGTTTATATTCGTAGCCGACCATTCTAATCTACTCAAAAACGGCTTATTTAATTATGATTTTCTCAAAATCTAGCCATTTTCCAAAGTTGTGCCCAACAAGTCTTTTGTTCAGGAGACTATCAACTACAACTTATCAAAGTTGCAGCCGATTTGACCGGGACCTCATTTCCTATCATTTTGTGCGGGGTCCCTTAAAAGAATACGGCGGTCCGTCCTTCAAAAATCTACCGCGGATTAACGAACATTATTGTTTCTTTCACGGGAGAAAAAGATAATATTTCACGTGTGCTCTGGGGTATACGTACAAGCTGAGATTGTGGATTCTGAAATCGCTGTATCCGACGCATATAACACGCTCATGTAGCGACAGACGGCCGAGAGATACCACCGATGTTAAAAAAATCCCGCGTAAAAGTCAAGACAAACCATCCGAAGAGATACGAGAAAAGTTGGAGGATTTAAACGTTAGCAAGTCACAACCGCAGACTCTACCTACCCTTCTACAGCCTGCGTGTCCGTCAATAGTGGGGAGTATCAAGCAGCCGAAGAGTCGCTCTACGCCCAGGTGCACGATGAACTCGCTACAGATACTTCGTGTGCTCGTGAAAGCATCAGTGCAGACGGTGGGTGTTTTCCCAGCAGACCTCATTCCATTCACACTACCAAGGCCTTGTGCCCTTGTGTTTAATACAGATGACAGCACTGAACCAGGTTCACATTGGGTTGTAATCTACATCAACAGGCTTGGCGAAGGGACTTACTTTGACAGTTATGGACTACCACCAACCGACTCGAATCACATCGATCAATTTAGACGAAATTGCCGAATCTACGACGGTTTTTTCGAAAATTAGTTTGTTACGTTTACAGCATTTGCTTATCTTAAAAAATCGATTATAATTTCACGGTCTATTCAAAGTCAATGCATTTTATCTTATTCTTCTAATTTGTATCCATTAGCCGGCCACTTTTTTAAATACGCCTACAACTACTTATCATTTTTAGAGATCTCGAGTCGATGCTCCCCGACCCCTCGGCTAGCACCATTCCCCTCGGTTAGCGCCGTTCCCTCTCGGCTTTTCGTTTCCAGAAAATTTTCTCGGCTCTCTCCGGGCTCTCTGCGCACGCGTCGTTTATAACGTGATCCCGATCGATATTCGTTTTCCAGACACCCCCACTCTCTCGCTTTCGGGACTCGTGCCTAGAGCATATGACTGTATATATAGATATACTAGCTATGCTTCGGGACTTGGAAAATTTCCGGACTCTCTCGGCCCCGTATACTCGATGTACTCTATACTCTCCCACACACACTCTATGCTCCCAACATCTTCCGCGAGGCTAACCCCTTCCGCGCGCTCAACCCGCTTCCTAGCGAGGCTAACCCCCCTTCCTCGCGAGGCTAGCCCCGGCGAGTCCCCTCCGCGTGACCATCTGCTCTTCGTTTATAACATACCCCCCAGACCGTGACGTCACTAGCGCCAGCCGGCGCCATCTCCCTTGTCTCGGGCGGCGGGGTATAACGCACCCCTACTACTACTAATTTATCTCCTTTTGTACTTACACTTGTCGTAGAAATGGAATGTAGCATCTCTATTGTGACCGCTGTATGATTTCATGGAAGCTCATGTTCATTTATTGTGGTCAACACAGATTTTAACTTGTGAAAAGTGAATTTATCGCTCAAATTTTAGAATGGTTGAAGGAGAATAATTATGATGCATCTCTTCGAGCTACATAGATAACTTTATTATCGCCTATGTTTCGTTACGTAAATAGGGAGACTGTGCGGTGAGCGTGTGGTATGCGTGTTACAGCATGCGAGAAGAGGTGGCATACCGCTTCGCGCTCTCTAACATAGCCAATATGTGTACGGTAGTGATTGGCTGGCGGGGCGGAGCGGCACATCCCAGTGGGAGCACTGGGAGTCCGATTCGCTAGGCAACGCTTCGGCCATACTTCATCAGTCTGATACAGTGATGGAAGGGCGTTCGAACTTGCTGCGCGGGCTAAGATTAACGTTTATGTAAAATAGTTTGCGCTAGTGTATATGGTTTCTGGATATAAAGAGCAACGTGCACTTAGATTGAACTTAGTCGATTGGTGATCTCCACCTGTGTCGCATCAGCACCTGGCGGTACCGATAGTGGTTTGTTCTGTTAGTCATTGTCTACGTAAGGCTAACTTTAAATATTGTAAATTTGTATTATAATTTGTAGTTATTTAATTTGAAAAAATTGTTGATTTATCTTGCGGACCGGTTAAATATGAATTGCCGGCATGGTTTTTAGAGTAATTGAATTTTATACCAATTAAGGTAAATTATTATCGTTTGTTGTAATTCATTATTTATTGTAATTTTATTTTGTATTTTGTAATTTATTGGATTTAGCCCTGAAGAGGAACCGTAATGGCTCGAAACGTAGGCGTTAATTAAATTATCTATGTGGCTCGAAGAGATGCATCATAATTATTATCCTTTAACAGATTTTAACTGTTCTTGATTAAACAATAGTGGATGCAAATACCCATGACTTGCAGCCTCCAATGCGTTCACTAGGGTTTTGTACCTATTAATCGTAACTTCTAAGGACATCTCAAAACTGTAGGCCCACTCCATAAGTTGTTGTACCATATTAGTCTTGTCCGACTGTGAAGCTAATTTAAAGGCTTCATCTACCAAATATACAAGTTTTTATGTTGATCCTCTAGTTTTCGCCTATCCTTTTCTAGTTCTTGATGAATATTTTCTAGATCAGACATAACAATATTAGTCTGGTTGCAATCAATGACGACAAATTCGAAGCTGTCTCATATAGTTCTAGTATAGATCTAATGTAAGATGCAATTCCTCTCGATTCCCAGCATTCATGGTACCAAAAAGTTGCTTCGAAGTCCAACCACAAAACCAAAAGGTATCCAACGTTTCTTTAATGTATAGACCTGTATACCTTCCTGCTTTTGCAACTCATTCTCAGGTGAAAAGAATACTTTCAAATCTAACTCCAAGGACCTTAGTATCTGCAATTTTAAGTTTAACCTCTCTGATCGAATATAACTTGGACAATCATTATTATCTAGAATCTGCCGACAACTATACATGGTTAAAAGCACCTGTCTGGACCTCCAGGCTACTGGGTCCTCCCTCAATTTCAAATCCAAAGTAATAGCAATTCTCCACAAAATTCGTTCTATTTTCACATTATTAAGGTATTCATAGTAAATTCCAGGATTTTCCTTCAACTTCAATATACCATAGAACCTCGCCTCATAAACTTGACTGTTTACCAATGATGGTAATAGGCACAACAGGAACAAACCCAGCATTTCCCATATTTTCAACTCTGAAACAGAATATATAAGATTAACTATAAAATTTTTCCAACTTATCCTTATGTTTTAACAACAATTTCTCATTTGAAGCCTTGACCACAACAGTATTATTATCCTTAATCTCTTTGACCACAAATTTGCCATTACAATACTTATCGAATTTACCATAGCTAGCTTTTTTTAAGACTCCAACCTCATCTCCAACTGTTATGCGCAAAGGCCTAGCTGTGCGATCATAATACTTCTTATTTACTTCTTTGGATTTAATCAATTTCTCTCTAGCTAATTTTTGCATATCACGCATGCATTTGGATAGTTCCTGAATGTATGAACTCTAGGTTTCCAGTTCCAATTCATCTGGCAGCTGGTTTGGTGTTCTAGTTAGATGACCATATACTAGTTGAAATGGTGTAAATCCTGTCGATGCATGTACAGAGGTATTATACTCATGCATCGCAAACGGTATACCCAATCCTGTTTTGTAGCTGGCTTATTATCAAAAAAATCAGCCAATATATTGTGACTTCTCTCTAATGAGTCATTGGATTGTGGATGATAGGCCATAGTTATCCGCAATTTCAACTGAAAACTGCGACCACGATCACTTAATATGATCCTTGGGACACTGAACTGGGCTATCAATTTCCGAGCCAATGCATCAACTATAGTAACAGCCTTGATATCTGGTACCGGAACTGCTATGCAAAATTTAGAAAACAAACATTGCATGGTCAAAATATGAGCCTTTCCTGACGTAGATCTGCATAGTGGCCCCACAATATCTATAGTCACCTTATAAAATACCTCACTGGGTGTATCAGTGATAACCATAGGTTCTTTCATTTTCACTCTTACCAACCATTTACCATTTTGCTCTTGACATATAATGCATTTCCTAACAAAATGTTCTATTTCTTCCTTCATACCATTCCAGTAGTACCTCTCTCTGATTCTAAGATAAGTCTTACCCATACCTCTATGACTTCCAAAAAGGCTATTATGATAATCTTGCAAAATGGTAAATCTATCTTCTGTTGGAACAGTACGACACACATCATAACAAAATATTATTGAAATATTCATGTTTTTAAATCTTTTTTTCAGAAGATGAATTAAAGTAGCCTACCGTAAAGTATCAGTGATATCAGTGATATCTCCTTTCCTTGCAATTCTAAAAGATTTTACCTTCAGCTCACTAATTTTCAACTTTAACTCAAACAAGCATTTTTCCATATTTGATAATAATACCATTTCACCATACCGTGATGTAATCACTAAACTAAAAATATGTCTATTACGATTTTTAGTAACAACACCAGTCCCACTCGTATATCACGTTTATCCATATTGCTAAAATCTATTGCATCCAAATCTGCTAACAGTTTGTTGGTTCCTTGTGACATCACTAAATCGGTAGAGATGAAGTGCACTATATTGTCTTTTACATAAGTAAAACTTTGACTTATCCTAGTGATACTGCAATGTATAAACTCATCTTCAGACAATATTTAAAAGATAATGGTGTTAACACTGATGGCGCGCAAACTGATGTTGTATTCACAACATCAAATTCTGATTTTTGTTTACTGATAAACTTCGGTTTGCCCTTGTCCCTGATCTTGAAATCTATAAGAGGATTTACAGGACTGAACATATTCTCTATCCTCTCCTTCTCACTACCCTCCTGTTCAATAGGGGATAAATTGTGTGACAATTGTCCCTTGACCAAATCATCAGGCCATGCGGTTGATGAAGCCCCCACTCCAGAAATTGGTGACTTAGACCTTATAGGATGGGACAAATCTGCAGATCGTTCTAACGCCCATTCTCTTACTGTTTGGCTCGGTAGACCTTCTGGTTCTTCCGTAGCTTCTAACTCCATTAATCCAGAAGATAAAGATCTAGCTCTCCTATAGTTAACATTCGAAGGTTCAAAATCCTCACTTTCACTATCCGCATCCTGAAACTGATTATACCAAGATGACTTTTCGGGATAGTTATGTAAATAGTTGTCCCAACTCAAAGATCGAGACGTAAGATTAGTTTGAGACACAGGCAGTGTTGTATCTTCCATATCTATAGCGGATAACTCATCTTGACCGGACTGTTCCTGTAAACGTCCGGGCATGGATTTCAAATCTTCTTTAAAATTCCTTTTAAAGGTACTGGAATTTGACTGTCTCTTTAGCAGGTTTTGGATATTCACCTTGTAAAACTTCTTCTACCTCACTCTCTTGAGGAGACTGACTTACATTATCCTCTGAGTCAAAATGATGAACCATTTCTTCCTTACTGTCCTTCACAATCAAACTAGCTAATAATGATCTATCCTCCAAAGGTATAAGCACATCTTCAACCAAGTTGTTACCTGATTGTGGTGTCCGTCCTTTTTCAGAAGTCTCAATATTAGTTGACAACGAACGATTCGAACTACCTTCAGCTGACTCTACAAAACCAACGGATTTGGGAACCGCAGTAGTTCGTCGCTTAAACAGCCGTTTTGCTATAGTACTAGCGTCTAACACTGCTTTTTCTTTACTTCAGCCGGTCTTCCTGGCTTCCGTCTCACTCCCCTCTGTACTTCTTAAAAAGAATCTGCACTGGACTGTCTACTGACATACTGTCGTGCCAAGGACTTTTTTGTCGGTTTAGGAACAATTGGTAATACGTTTACCTCCCCCCCCCCTCCAGAATCTCCTTATCTAGTATAGGTTCGGTAAAGCTTTGCTTCATTTTATTAATCGGATTTCTTAGTAATGCATCCGCATTAATATTCTGTTTTTCAGGTTTGTAACGGAAGGTACGCGTATAACCTTGCATTCTCAGTCGCCATCTATGAAGCCTGCTCATGGGATCCTTAATGGAGTCTATCCAAGTGACAGGCTCATGATCTCCATGAAAATAGTCCACAGCATTAATTACTGCCAAATATTAATTCTCGGTGGTGGAATAATTTCTCTCACATTTGTTCAAAGACCGGGACATATAAGCTATGGGATGATCTTGTCCCAACTTACCCTGACTAAGGACAGCAACAATAGAGGTGTCACTTGCATCTATTGTCAAAATGAACGGCTTATTCAAATTAACCGCTGCTAAGACAGTTGCCTCACACAAAGCTTGTTTAAGACTGTCGAAAGCCTGCTTTTGTCCAGTGTCCCATTTCCACTTTACTCCTTTCTGCAAAAGGATTGTCATGGGTTTGGCCTTATCTGCTAAATTCAAAATAAACCGTCGGTAATAACCAGCGAAACCCCCAAAAATCTCTGTCAATGTTGTTGGTTCAGGAAACTCTTTTACAACTGCAACTTTTTTAGGATTCGGTCTAACTCTACTTTTATCAATAATATGCCCCAAATAAGTGACCTCTGGGGTTAAAAATTGACACTTATCAATTTGCAACCGCAATCCGGCTTTCTTTAATCTATCAAACAATATTGTAATCTTTTCATCATGTTCCACTAAGATGTCTGTATAAACGACTATATCATCCAAGAATACATAGAGCTCTGAACCTTGTAATCTCGACAGCGCAAGCCCATTAGACGATGGAACGTATCAGGAGCGTTACATAACCTGAAGGGAATGCATTCGTATTCAAACAGGCCAAATTTTGTATTAAAAGCTGTTTTCTTTACATCATCGGGCTCAATTTCTATTTAATGAAAACTATTAGCTAGATCAAAAACTGAAAAGTAACGAGCCTCTCCAATCTGTTCTAAAATCTCCATTATATTGGGTAATGGATAAGCGTCCTTAACAGTTTTCCTGTTTAATGCTCTATAATCTATAGTCCAGGCGTACTAGCATGAAAAAGGCCTACTAATGGATGTTGCTTGGAGCACTTTAGTTTTTTTTTTTAAAAAGAAAAAAAACGCGTAGAATAAGATAGTCTTGCTCCTGCGTGCGAAAAACCTTAGGATTTAATTAGTTTAATAGAAGAGAAACGGCTGAATTTTGAATTTTTCGTCAAAGAATCACGTATATCGCGAAAAAGAAGCTTCGTATGACAAAATATGAAGAATTCTTTTTTGTTTAATATGAAATTTCCTATCGAGTGAGACCTTCCGAGAAAAAAAATTTCAATTTTTTTTTCATGATCAAATTAAGCAAAAAACCTTTAATTGTTTAAACAGTACTCTCTAATAAAGTCGACATTGGCAATCGGGACTAATTTTTCGGGAAATAATAGATGGCTGTGGTATTAATACATACCCGCAAATCCGGTCACCGTCTGACAAGTGGTTTTGTTAAAAATCATTAATTAATTAAAGTTGAGTGCAATGCGTAAAATGTTTATTTTTTAATTTAACAATGCTTTTAGAATTTTATAAAAATTTTGGTTTAATTAATTAATGCATCATTTCATTAAATATCGATCGATTTGAACATTTTTTTTTAAATACTTTGTAGGGATATATGTACGAATAAATATAAAATCGTATACCCGTTTAAAAATGAACTCGAAAGTGTCGAATTTGCATGAAATTTGGCGCGAAGGCGTCTCTCGCCGCCCGGTGGTAGGGAAAGCCGTCAGCGTTCAAGTTGAAAAGTCGTTCCACGCGCTTCAAATCTGTTCGCGCGGAAAAATTTTCATTTTCTCAGCAATGGAACGACCAAATTTGATGATTTTTTTTAATTCGATATAGGAAATCGAAAAAATTTCATTGAAATTGTTATTAATAATATATATCCCATAATCCCCTTGTTATTTAGGATATTAATCTTTATCGACATTTACTTCGAGTATGATTCATTAAAATTGGATGACTATATTCGTCATTCGTTATTATTACTATTATTGTTTATTATTATTATTATTATTTTATTATTACTATTATTATTATTATTATCATTATTATAATTATTAGTATTATTATTATTAATAATATTACTATTATTATTTTATTAATATTGTTGCACGAATATTTATTTATAGTAGTGAACATTTTTGTTCAAGAAATGAATATTATTAGGATCACAAAGACTTTTACCTGGCACATCGACCCGTATACCTGCGCAGAATCACTTGCGCGATCTTTGCAGGAAATAATATTCATTTCTTAAACAAAAATTTTCACTAATATAAATAAATATTCGTGCAACAATATTAATAAAATAATAATAGTAATATTATTAATAATAATAATACTAATAATGATAATAATAATAATAATAGTAATAATAAAATAATAATAATAATAATAATAATAATAAAAAGATAGTAATAATAATAATAACGAATGACGAATATAGTCATCCAATTTTAATGAATCACACTCGAAGTAAATGTCGATAAAGATTAATATCCTAAATAACAAGAGAATTATGAGATATATATTATTAATAACAATTTCAATGAATTTTTTTCAATTTCCTATATCGAATTAAAAAAAATCATCAAATTTGGTCGTTCCATTGCTGAGAAAATGAAAATTTTTCCGCGCGAACAGATATGAAGCGCGTGGAACGACTTTTCGACTTGAACGCTGACGGCTTCCCCCACCACCGGGCGTCTCTCGCCGCCCGCCTTCGCGCCAAATTTCATGCAAATTCGACACTTTCGAGTTCATTTTTAAACGGGTATACGATTTTATATTTATTCGGACATATATCCCTACAAAGTATTTAAAAAAAAATGTTCAAATCGATCGATATTTAATGAAATGATGCATTAATTAATTAAACCAAAATTTTTATAAAATTCTAAAAGCATTGTTAAATTAAAAAATAAACATTTTACGCATTGCATTTAGTTCCGATAACGTTAAAGTATACGTGAAAAATCTAGCCGCTGTCAGAGATCATTTTTAAAAAAGTTGTAGACATTAAAAATTTGCACCCAACTTTAATTAATTAATGATTTTTAACAAAACCACTTGTCAGACGGTGACCGGATTTGCGGGTATGTATTAATACCACATCCATCTATTATTTCCCGAAAAATTAGTCCCGATTGCCAATGTCGACTTTATTAGAGAGTACTGTTTAAACAATTAAAGGTTTTTCGCTTAATTTGATCATGAAAAAAAAATTGAAATTTTTTTCTCGGAAGGTCTCACTCGATAGGAAATTTCATATTAAACAAAAAAGAATTCTTTATATTTTGTCATACGAAGCTTCTTTTTCGCGATATACGTGATTCTTTGACGAAAAATGCAAAATTCAGCCGGTTCTCTTCTATTAAACAAATTCCTAAGGTTTTTCGCACGCAGGAGCAAGACTATCTTATTTTACGCGTTTTTTTACTTTAAAAAATAAAAAACTAAAGTGCTCCAAGCAACATCCACTTCAATTGCTAGTACAACTGGACTACTATAACTAGTCGATATTTTGGCTTACTATCTCGACCCGGCTTCTTAGGAATAATCATACATGGACTACTGTAAGGACTATTGGATGGACGATTTACCTCGTCATCCAATAACTTCTGAATTTGACGCAGCAGCTCACCCTCTAATCCTTGAGGTCCACGCTAATATCTTACTTTTACTGGAACTTCATCCGTAGTTTGTATCTTGTGTCTGGTTTTGGATGTTCTAGGTGCTGGATCCCCTGGCAGATAAAACAGCTGGGAATATTTTTCCACTCACTATTTTCCTGGTCTCTCCTCTTCTATGATGTTGTTTTATCACTTTGGATATAATAATGTCCAATCTTTCTCTCATATGTTTTGGAGGTTCCCCTTCTAAAGGAAAATCTAACAAATCTGCGACGTAGCAATAAATATTGCTCCGTCGTTGAAATTGTCGTACAGCTGATGATCTCCGTAGGCGAGTTGACAACTCCTGTAGCGGAGCCAGCGCCGGCAGAGCTCGCGAAAAGTGTCTCTGCTCGACCTCGTGCGGAGCGAGGGATGTGACGCAGCTGATCAAACCTGCGCGACGAGAGAGGGAGAACAGCAGGAAATAGCGAGCGCAGCACGCGCGGTCACGTACAAGTTACATAGTATGAGTGCGAGAGAGAGTAAGAGAGAGGGAATCAGAGTGTAAGCGCGAGAGAGAGATAGAAAGTATCGAGTGTACGAGAGTGAGAGAGAGGGAATGAACGTATGAGAGCGAGAGAGAGAGAGAGAGAGAGAGAGAGAGAGAGAGAGAGAGAGAGAGAGAGAGAGTGATTGGAGAGTACTGTACAGGCACACTGTATAGTACTGACATAGAGGATTCTTTCTTATAGGTATAGAGGCATGGCGGCTGCCAACTAGAGGATACTAGTTGGTATTAAGGGTTCGTCTACAGTGATTTGTACGTTCGGATAGAGGATTTTGAATGCCGCGCGCTCCAATGCTTATTTATAGGTGGAGCCACCGGATGGATATCGACATTGATTGATTGATCGATATCGATAAAGGGATTTGCATATTTATAGAGGATATAGAAGGCGATAATTGATTTTCTAGCCAATGATAAAATTGGATTTGGAAAAGAGGGCGCTCGGGGAAATCACGGATAGAGGAATTAATTAGTGGCAGTTCTTAGTAGGCCAATAGAGGATTTCTTCTAGGAAGAGGACCAATTGGAAAATTCAGTGGCCAGATCGACGCTTCCGTGAAGAAGGAGGCCGGGTGGGAAAACGCGGCATTCCTTGCTATTTTTATAGTGTTCAGATCAAATTTGGAGTCAAGGATCTGAAAAATTTTGAATATATGAATTATATTTCAAGATTATCAGATCCTTGACGAATTAATTTATCCGAACTATCCAAAAATGGCAAATTAAAACAAATCTTTTTAGTCTTCGTACGGAGTGACAATATATTATATTTAAAAATTTATATATTTAAAATAAAAAATTCGAGATAAAATTAAAAAAAAAAGAACTCACAGATTTTTTCTCGAAAATTTTCGATTTTTATAAACATTTCATAAGAATAAATATGACTTGGCATTCATCCGAGCATTTATCAAAAATGCTCTTTAAATTCTGTAGGACGGTTTTTGAAATTTCGATTTTTTCACTTATCGAAAAATCCAGAAAAATCAAAAATTGTAGCAGATCAATCTAAAAATTTGAAAGTATTATCTGACTAATCTAAGGTAGTTTTATTCTTACGAAATTTTTATAAATCAATTTTTGAAAAAAAATCTGTGAACATAAAAAAATATTTATGTAGACCTTCTAGACCTCCTAGAGATTCATTTTATTGAAAAAAAATTTTTTTCGGAAAAATCGTCATGCATTGTTTTAATTTGGATCTCTATGTCACACTCTATGAATCGGGTATACGCGTATCGAAAAATTAGATCGATTTTTATACGGCAAAATTTAAAAAAAGTTTAGTCCCTATAGAAAGAGGACCCTTTACACATAAAAAAAAGAGGTTTCTGAATTTTTTCTGTATGAATTCATTACACGATTACGATTCAAACTTCAGTGTCGAAATCTGTCGTTCTGGACATTGATGGTTAAAATTTAGATTGTATATTTATGTGCATTGCATTTTCCTATTTGTATGTGTGTGCATACTTATGTATGTATTTCTACCCCCGCTCTCTGCCTATCTTTCTCTGCATAAGGTCCTTCAAAATCATGATGTATATCGATAAACAAAATTTTGTAAAAGATATGCAGGCTATCAATGAATATATGCGTGTATCAATGAATATATTAATAAATTATATTGCACTACCAAAAATACTAAAAAAGAGATTATAGCAATTTCACAAATTTAAAGTATTGAAAGTTGTGAAATCAGACAAGAATTTGTCAAGTATTTGGTAAAAACAAGTGCGAAATAAATGCTAATGAAAGTAAAGAAATCAATAAAATATGGTCAAGTCTTAAAATTTAAAGTAGAATAAAGTACAAATTATACTAAGTAACAGAAAGTCTAAAACTTAAGTTGCATTTTTTACACTATTTTTTTAATCCACACTTGCCGTCCCGTCACCTCATAGTAAAAAACAAAATACATTTTAAACATACATATTTTTACTACAAAGAGCTTATTGTTACAATTTTATTTTAAATGCATGCACTATCAATATAAACAAGTTTTGTAATTTATAATGAAAAATCTGTTATGTGACGATGCCGAACGACCAAATCGGCAACGTCGCATAACGCATAGCAAAGCTAAGAAGTGCACGAAGTACGTGGGAAACCGTAGCCAAATCGTACAAAGACAGGCGATAACGGTACCTCTCCGCCAGCCCTCGAAACGCTGACCGAGCGCTTCGCCCTCCCCAGCGCCGCCGGACTTCGCAAAGAGTCCATGGGTGCGAGAGAGAGCCAAGACGCTAATGAAGCGTGGAGAGGAATGGGGGAGAGGTAAAGACAATTAGTGGGAGAGAAAGTGACGCGCTCTCTCCCATGAAGAATTGCGCGCCCTCCGGCAGTGCGTCTAGAGCCCCCGAGTGGACTAGTCGTGTTTTCTTTGAGTAGATTTCTAACATTGTATTATTCATTTTCTCCATTTTTGGAAGCCTGCGTGGCGGAAATAAAGATTCATAATTTTACGCGGTTGTGGTCCCAAGGTTTCTTTGCTCCTTCTATCTCGACTCCACGGACACCACAGGCCGATTGGAATTTGCGCTCCTGGTTGTTCATTTTTTCCATTTTCACCTCAAAGCTTTTTACGGCCATCTAGCCCAGCAAATCACGGGCATCACCAAGGTGAGAAATTATATTAAATATAATAATTATATTCAATCCATGCACATATTTCGTCCGCGCAGTAATTAATCGAAGTGTTGCCGAACGTTTCATATTTTCCCCCGCCCGATTGCATTAGGTTAAACGCAGTTGAACGCGCCCGCGCGTTCTCCGATCGTTTGCTCCCTCGTCTGATTTGTAGTTGATTCGAGCCTGCGCGCGCCGATACTTAACAAGAAGAAAATCAGTGGAGGCCCCGGGGGGATAGCCGCGATCGTCGGGAAAGCGCGAAATCAAAGTGAAAGAAAAAGTGAAAAAAAAGAAGAAAATCCAATTCAAGCCTTGCAACTAGACTCTGACGCGCAACGTTAAGGAGGTTATCTGCCAAACTTGGTTGTGTTCGAAACGCTGTCCACTGGGCTCTTGCCGCGCCCGGAAGCCTCTATCGACGCACCCGAGGGCGACGGTGTCCCCTTAGCCGGTCGACGCCGAAATTCTGGCTTGCAAATATTTTCAACAGTTTAATGTAAATTTCTTATCTTTTTTCTTTCTCGTTTTTTTTGTGTGTCTAAAAGTGACAACAATAATTTTCAATTTCAATAATAACAGTGGACCGCGCAAATTTGTGTGAGACAACGCGGTGAAGCGTCGGAGCGCGCTTTAACGTAGTCACGCCAACGCGCTCGTTTTTCTTTAAAAATTCCATGCAATTTTTTTTTAATTTTTTTTTCCTCTGCGCGGTCAAAGAGAATTTTCTAATTTTTGTGTGAAGTTCAATTGTAATTTTTCTGAAATCAAAGCGTTTTGAAGATTCACGCTTGAGAGTAAAATTAAAATACGTTTAAAATCTATGTATGCACGAGCACCGAATGCATTAAGTAGTGTAGCGTAAAAGAAAAACAATTTGAATTTTTTCTTGTTTTGTTGAAACAAACAGCAATTCGGCTAAAATAGTTACTTCATGTATACTCCCATATAGCACTCAATACTCCGGGAATATTGCTGGAAGGTTACTTTGGTAGGTAAAGTAGGATAAATTATGTTGCAGGAAGGTTACGTAACCTGCTGGCCACGGTCAGGCAACATTGCTGCGAAGTGGAATGTCCGTTTTAATATTACATCGATTCGTGGAAAGTAATATTACAGTAATGTTGTAGTAAGCTTATTCAACATTCCCAGAACATTAATATAGTATAAATTTTTTTTCGATTTTTTCGAAAAAATTTCTTCCCTATTGAAATATTACAGCAATGTTATGGGAACATTGCACAATGTTATCACAACATTACTAGAATATAATATCTTACAAAGGGATCAAAGCAAAATGTTTAAAAAAATTTTCTTCGGTCGGGATTTGAACCCAACTCCTTTCGTTCAGTAGACTCGCTCGCTATCCACTGAGCTATTCTTTTGTTGTCAAATGATTTTGAACCTAGGTTATATTTTGAAGGCCCTCATTTACCTTTCATTTTAACCAACACATTAACTTCAATGACAACAACAAAACAATAGCTCAGTGGATAACGAGCGAGTCTACTGAGCGAAAGGAGTTGGGTTCAAATCCCGATCAGAGAAAATTTTTTTAAACATTTTTCTTTGATCCCTTTGTAAGATATTATATTCCAGTAATGTTGTGATAACATTGTGCAATGTTCCCATAACATTGCTGTAATATTTCAATAGGGAAGAAATTTTTTCGAAAAAATCGAAAAAAAATTTATACTATAATAATGTTCTGGGAATGTTGAATAAGCTTACTACAACATTACTGTAATGTTACTTTCCTCTAATCGATGTAATATTAAAACGGACATTCCACTTCACAGCAATGTTGCCAGACCGTGGCCAGCAGGTTACGTAACCTTCCTGCAACATAATTTATCCTACTTTATCTACCAAAGTAACCTTCCAGCAATATTCCCGGAGTATTGAGTGCTATATGGGCTGTGGCAGGCAATTTTACGTAGTGTCAAATTGTTGACTGCCCTTTTGCAAGTAAAGAAATCAGAAAGGGGGGCCCATTCCCTCCAAAGTAAATTTATTATAATATAAAACAGAAAATAGAAATAATAGAAATTAGGGATACGTGAAAACAGCAGCTTGATAAAGTTGTCAACTCGGTTTTATTATAAGACATATATGTAGTAATTTTATTTCATATTTATAAAAACAACATAAACAAACTCCAGTCGTGTGACATAAGCACCAGGACTGGGAGTTTGCTTAAACATACAAGATTTACAATATTCATTATAATTGTCTCTGCGAGCTGCCTCCTTGTCGAGGACTTACGCGCAATCTCGTCACGAGCACTTCCATAGTTTTCTCCATTAAGTGCATTGTCCATCAGACAATTGCCCCCGAGTCGAGGGATAAAGAAAAAAATTGAAAACAACGGCACTGAGGTGACAATCATTTGGTGTCGAGAACGACACTTTGGCTGTGTGACATAGGAACCAGAGCCAAAAGTACAATACCGTGCAAGTAATTAAGCCTAATAATTAAATTGTAATTTTTTTTCTCCTCATAATTCACCCACGCACTTTAGATTTTTGCTTTGATAATTTTGATAATGTAACTTCACTCCGCATATATTTAGCACAATGCACATATGGCACTAACGCACTCGTTTCAGTAATCACATTAAACACAAAACGCAGAGTCAAGGTATGCCATTGTCACTTGAATTGTCGGATTTTGAATATTTTGCATCTCCCCACACAAGTAGTTTGAATTGTCGCTATTCCATGGCACATTTAAAATTGTTGTAGCTACTTCCCAAGTTGAAATCTTGTTTTATTGCCTTCGTCTAAATGCAACAAGAATTGCAATCCTTAGTGGCAAACGTGTAAAATAAGCCCAGTAACAGCAAACCTGTAAAAGAAAAAGGAAATTCGAATTACCACAAAGCAAAGGTCAACGCAAAAACTGCTTGCAAAAAAATAACAGATAAGGAAAATACTCATCTGACAAAGTAGACGAAGTCGTTGGCGAAATTCAATTCGCTCCGCAACTCCATACGTTGATAAGAACAAATATTGCGAAATTTAAGAGCAACTTGATATTTATTTTCCTCTGCGGACTCAGTGCTCTGGCTACTTTGTAACCTCAAACGAGGCTTTGTTTCAACGCCAAACGCAGACGACACTTCTGAGTCAGCTGCACAAGCGTAAGAAGCGGCCGACGTTTCGAGGCCAAGAAGTTGGCACGAGGCGTGACGTCACGCAGACGCTATCCCCTTGTATTAATATATCTGTATGAGGCGGCGGCCATTTTGGCAGTGGCGACAACAGAGTCCCCTCCAAGGCGCGCCTATTTAAACTTAGCATTTCACACTCTAGTAGAAAATGAAAAGATTTATTGCTCATAATATCGACTAAATTAATTCACTTTTGATGAAATCACTTTAATGAGTTGTCTAGCAAAAAAATTTAACAATATTGTTTAAATTCGTTTATGTTTTTCAAATCATTGATTCTTCTCTCTATAACGCACTCGAAGCAATTAACACTACACACCTATAGAATCACTTATTTAAGAATTCAAATCACTTGGTAAAAAGAAAACTTGTCGTGAGTAAAAGACAAGTGGACTTGCAAATAAACGCAAGGCTGCAAAAAAAAACACATGCACCACCCGTGCGCCCACCTAACAGCATTGTAAACTGGTACTGCTCTGCATACTCGAGTTTTAACTTCCAATTGATAATTCATAACTATGTTCACTAAGCACGTCAAGTTCGTATTTTTAATTTCAATTAGCTTACACGAGCAACACTTGCTCTCAAGGAACGGATCACGACACTGATTATCCTTGTTTTAACACAACAAAGCCAAGCAAGAGCTAATATTTCATTTTTATTTGTGATTAAATAACTATCAAATCGAGCACAAAAAAGGTCTAGACACCGTATAAGCTATTGAGTTTTATTTCACTGTAACCAAAAACACTCGTGTCCATGCAAAAGGCAACCACCGTGTCAAACCGCGTGTAGCATTTTCACTTAATAAACTCTGCTCCATGTTGACACTGCTAAATACGCCAAGTTCTAGATGCACGCTATTGCTTAATTCGACTAACCGAGAGCAAGCGACATTTACACTTTAAAATCACCATTGAACTTTAAAAGAGAGTAAAAGCACTTTCACTCCCAAAAATAACTCGACAACTTTCAATACAACAAGTCTCGCACTTTACTAAAGCCATCGGGATTCATATTCAAATCGTGTAATTTTTTCTTCAAAAACCTCGAATCAAATAAACACTGGCTTTGCACGACACCCCAAAACAATAACTTCAAACTGAATAAAATCTTGCAATGCACCGGGAACATTAAGTCTGCATCACTCTTCTTTTCAATCACTAAACGCTCCCAAAAAGTAATTTCACTCGCGATTAATAAGCCATCACTCGTGAAAAGGCATAACACAATTACATTTATTTTTATGCACTATACAACTATCAGCAATCTTCTCGTGTCTTCTTGTCTGACACGACTCCATATAGCATAACTTTAATTGAAACGGAAACACTGAAGTAAAGATCCGAGAATTAACACAACAATAAATCAGAACACTAGACCCTTAATAAAGCCTTGAACGTCGAGAGCACTTTTGCAATTTTTTTTAAAATAAATTTATCACTGCACTTAGATTCAACACCATATAACATTTAATGTTCATTAAGAGCGACAACAAATTGATCCTGGTAAACGGCAAAAAGATGCGGCAAACACAAGCTGAAACATAAAAACAAAGAAAAAATTAACACAAAGCAACGTGTTCTTTTAAAATTTTCATCATAAATATTTAAAATCAAGAAAAACACTCATCTGATAGTTGCTGCTTGTAACTCCCACTTTATACGCTATTTGCTCCGAAGGAAGTGCCAGCACCAAAAAACGGTCGTCACACAAACACAGCGGACGATCCGGTGAATTTACCGTGTACGGGTTTCGCCCACTTTCTGTCACTTTTTGCATTTTCACAAGGCCGGAAAACTCACGCGTACACTAGCCTGAACGCGCGCGAGGTTATACACAGAAGCATACTACCGCACCATATAGATATACAAACAACGCTAGCGCCGCGATCGATACATTCGGTCGATAATCAAACTAGGCTCTGACTTAAAGGTGCTTCTACACAAAGATGAATGCGCGGCAGTGATCGATCATCTTTAAGAACACGGACATTGCAAACCATGGTGAATCGAAGCCTAATGCTAGTAAACGCAATTTCTAGAACACTTCAACTATTTTAGTATTAAATTAATGTAAATACACTAAAACTTAATAATAATAATAATTCAATAAGCCCGAATCTTAATTTAAGAAATAATAATCGAACTATTAAACAAATATTTCAAATAAACAAATACATAACTAACAACATAAACACGTAACCTTCTAACAAACATTAATAATAATAACAATAACTAAACACATTATTATCAACATTAACAGATAATTAATTTTTAATACAATTTTAGCAACTACCGATAACAATAATACAATTCATTTAGCTTGCAACAATAATTTAGAATAAATTAAATTAATTTTAACTTTTGAATTTCAAAATTTTTGAGGCAAATTAGAACACGCAACGTGTAATCAAAACATCGGAATAATTCATTCTCTCTCTCAAAGCAAATTCAATTAAACATTCGTAAAAAATTTTTTTTATTATCTTCGCGACATAAACCTTAATCATGACACATTATTAAGTAATTATTAAGTAAATAGTTATAAATAATTATTGTTAAACACACATTTACGTATTTAAAATTTTTTCCCTTTTACATTATTTCCCATTAGTTGAATTTATCCCAGAATTTTTTTTATTTTTAAACGTAACATTATCCAAGTACAACAAAACAAAATAATTTTCTTTTGTTTTTGTTTTACCACATCCAGCGAATTATTTTCGATTATTTTCAAATAAGTCAACACTATCAATAAACAAACATAATTAATTTTTTTTTTACATAGCAAATATAATAATTTTCTTTCTAGTATAAGCATATTTATAGTCACCAAAACTAACATAAGCTGAATTTCAAATAGAAAGCCTTGACTAGGCACAGACACACAGTCTGAGACAC
>JACCIB010000623.1:0-113066 GCA_018906965.1 Philotrypesis tridentata
ATTTAGCACGCGCAAAGTAATTAGCAACAGTCTATCTCTATCGATTGACGAATCAACACAGCATGAGTGATATTCAAAAAGAGAAGAATATTCTGCAGCAGCTTGTGCAAGCTCAAAATGCAGTCAAACGCAAGTATAGCATTTTGAAGGCGAACAGACAAGATTTTGAAAAAGTCGTTGAGGATACCTTTAAGCCAATTGTCAATCCTTTACATCAGCTTGTATCTAGTAGACAAAAGTCTGTGCCACCACCACTTAAAAAAAGAAAGGCTTTACTAGATGATACTATAATAAAGAAAAAAAAGTTTGATGATACTTTTGTCAACTCGGATGATGATGATAGTTTAGATGAAACTTTGAATGATGAAGCTAAGATAGATGACGATAATTTTGAAACAGCATGATAATGCTACCGAAGAAGAAGAAGAAGAAGATAAGTATATGCAGATGTTGAAGCGAAAAAAGGATATTGATAAAATTTATGGAGTTCGAAAGGAGGGTAGACAGTGGATGTTTGGTGATTCGCCTATTATCTTTGGTGATAAAAGCATTAAAGTGAAAGATGGACGATATGCAAAAACTGACGGTTTGATGGAGCTGCTCATAGCTAGAGATCCTAAGAATTACAATCAGACTGATCTGCAAACTTATCAGACTATCCTCGAGTCAACCTATGCTCATAAAAAACAGTACAAAGGTGATGAATCGATTCGAGTTCATAACAGTAAAAAATATACAAACATCATAGCGCCTCTGTTTCAGAAGAGAGGAGGAGTGTTACTTAAGAAATGTCTACCTCGATACAAAATCGCTCGTCGAAACGCCAAAATGTACTACATCTATTGGAACGATCCTAATGAGCTGGTCGATAGGCTTCGCTTACTTATAGCTGAGCAGTCAGCTGGTAATCCGAGTCATATTAATGAAATTCATTCGATTATTGAAGAGTTACGCGAGGACGGCTATATATTGAGCGCGCAGAGTACTGACAATCATTTTAAAGATGAGCAGTCGACGTGTTTGGACGTAATCTGAAGAAGAATGAAGGCAGTCGTGGACCTCAAGGGTTTGGCTTCAAAATCACAACCGATGGTCACTACGACTTGGACAATAAGAGACTATGCAATTTAGCAGCTCCTCGTCAGCAAGATGAAGCAGTTAACTTGAAACTCTTCAAGCAGAAGTTAAAAAAATACTAGAGCTTATTTCCCTATTGGAACAGCAGCTAAGCAAATTAGATGATATCGTTGAAGCACACAGAGACGAGCTCGACTTGATGTTATCGAGTCAGCAGAGCGATATCGAGACTATAAAAGAAGCTGTAGCACAGATCATGAGTAACATTCACTCTGCAGACGTGTAACATGGAGCATAAGAAAGCAGTAGTTGAAGAACTTCACAAGCCCGCTCGTCACAACTATCCTCGTCGAAAGTTTGATATGCGTGGCTTAGATGAGACATGGCAAGCTGATTTAGTTGAGATGAAGCCCTATGCTAAGGAAAATAAAGGTTATAGGTATCTTCTCACAATCATCGACGTATTCTCCAAGTTTGCGTGGGCTGTTGCCGTAAAGAAAAAGTCTGGTGAAGAAATTACAGCAGCAATGAAGTCAGTGCTACGTCAAGGTCGAGTACCCAAGAATTTACATACAGATAGAGGTCTCGAGTTTTACAATAGCAATTTTGAGAAGCTGATGAAGCGATACAAGATCAATTTGTACTCGACGTATAGTACTCTTAAAGCTTCTATATGTGAACGTTTCAACCGTACTCTCAAGAGCAAGATGTGGCTACAATTCAGTATTCAAGGAAATTACAAGTGGCTCGATAGCTTATCTGATTTGTTGGAAAACTATAACAATAGTAAACATCGAACAATTGGAATGAAGCCTAGCGAGGTCTCGCTTGATAATCAATTTCAAGTCATGAAACGTTATACTCGAACAATTAAAAAAGTAAAGCGTCCTAAATTTAAAGTAGGAGATAGCGTTCGCTTGAGCAAAGCGAAGCAAGTGTTCGAGAAGGGTTATACACCAAACTGGTCAACAGAGATATTCACAGTGAGTCGAGTAGCGCCAACGATTCCACCCACTTATCGTTTGAAGGACTATCAAGACAAGCCTATTAGTGGAGGATTTTACGAGCAGGAACTGTCAAAAACAAAGTATCCTGACGTATATCTCGTTGAAAAAGTTTTGAAGAAACGCGGAAATCAAGTCTACGTTAAGTGGCTTGGATTCGATAAGACTCACAACAGCTGGATTGATGCTTAGGAAAAAAAGACATTTAAAGTGTCGGTGATGCTTTTACGACAAATCGCGCACGTTATTAACTTTGAAGCACACTTTTTGCATGCGACAACATGACCGCATGGAATAAACGCTACTTGAATTTCTTCGTTATAGCATATCTTACAGGCATTCTTGTCATCAATAACTGCTTGACTTGTTGATACTTGATGCTTATATGGACCACAAACATCACGTGAAGCTGGAGTGCTACCGATCGGAACGTTACCGCAAGGCGCTTTGCCTATGAATCGGCAATGTCCACTCCATCGTTGATGTTCCACCATAGGATCATCTCCATCTTCCCACCGGCACAGTTCAACTTTACATGCAAAGCAACGTACTTTATCGATTTGCTTTGTAAAGTAAAATCCTGCAGCTGCGAGGTGTGCTGGCTCCATATAGTCCAACGGCCAGTTTTCGAAGCTTCGTAACCTTTCTTCTTCAAATCTGTAATCCATGCTTTTTTCTACGTTCACTCAATGATGATGAGCTACTGATGAGCTCTTCAGACTGCTACACGTTCTTATGTATAGCTCCCCCCTCCAGCAGACAACTTGTCGTTTTAAAAGTGGTGAGGGCCCCGACCTCGCCCCCACCCGTGAGATACAACCAACCAATAAACACAAAAATTATCCCTCCGTTAAAACGACAAGTTAGCTCGCTTAAGCATTACCAAACTCAATACTACAACCTCCAAGATATTTTAGGTTGAGTTTGAGCTTGTTCGCAGCATCAGCCATCTGGTTGAATAAAGCATCATTCTCATGGAGAGCAGTGGATACTCGACTAGGGAGGAAGACATCAAACTCTCCACCTAGAGTCACCACCACCTTCGCTCCATACTTAGTCTTTGCTTTTTTCAGCTCTGAAACCAAGTACACGTGATCCTTCTCCAGCTCTGAGAGCTTCTTAGTAGGCAAGAAGCATCCAGCTGCAACCTTATTCAATGCAGCGAAATCCATAGTCTGCGAGGATGATCTTCTGCGAGGATGATCTTCTGCGAGGATGATCTTCTACGAGGAGAACACCTGATGATCTTCGAGGAGTACTAGGTACAATGTTCACTCGTCGATCGACTGGTGAGAATGATCTCTACGGCTAGCCTCACCGCCTTATGTACAGCTCTCTCCCCACTCTATAGCTTGAGCCGCCGCCGCCGCTGCAGTTGTAGTGGGGAGCCTCCAGCCGCCGCACTCGAGCTACCGCTGTAGCAGTTGTTGTGGTGGGGGCCCCAACCACGCCCCCACCCGTGAGGTACAACCAACTTGACTTTACCTCTCCGTTTCTTCTTCTGCTACAGCGAGACTACCTATACTACTCTCCGCCTCTTCCTTGCCGGCTCGTCGTCCTCGTTGCAGGGGCAGACGGTAGCGCCCTCTGCGAGTGCCGCCTCGCAAGCCCGAAGACTATGATGTCCCCACGGCAACGTGTCGGTCTCACCGAACACAAGATGGCGCTTGTCGTCGTGGGGACTCAGGGCGACCTTCTCCTGCCGCTCGGTGGTCACCACGTGTCGCCGCGAGCGGATGGTCTGCTGCTGGCGGGTGATCACCTCGCGGCTGAAGAGGCACCGATCATAGTCTTCGGGCTCGATTCTCGCCTTGACAACGGAGCCTTTAACGCCTTTTGCCTTCTTTATTGGCTTCTCATTGTCAATTTCGACGCAATACATCTTACTGCGTAACCCTCGAAAGACAGTCATTATGCTTCCAGCACATTCATCTTTCATTACCCCAAGGACTTTCTTGTTTCGACGAGGCATGTCGAATTGATTGTCCTCGGGGTAATCGCTGGTGTCGAACCGAGCGATGTTTTCTTTCATTGCTTGGTAGACATCCATAGTCTTTATCTCATAAATGAGACTGTCGGTGTCAGTGTAAAGCAGTTTACACTGACCACCATACCTCTCACGCATATATGTGTAATGAAAATCATAAACATTGATTTTCGAGAGGTCGAGGACGGAGAGACCGACATAGATAGGTTTGCGCATAGTAATCTCCGTCCTGTCGAGCTGAATGGCCACAAGATTTTCCGCGAAGATGGAGCTGCTGCGGAAAGTTGGTTTGGCGATTAGGCTCTCTGCGCCGTACCGTCCTTCCCATTTCGTGATGAGCTTGACGTCTATACGCTTCCGCTCGTTTTCCATTGTCTTTCCGTACACTGCGTTGATTAGTAGCTTGAAGAACAATTTTTCGAATTCGTTCTTCGAGTTCTTGCGCTTCTCAGTATTCAATTCGACATACGGTTTGAGCCAAGGTTTTTGCTCAAATCGCAAGACTCGATAAATTTTTCTAATGATCAACCCATGTTGCACTGCCTGCTTCAAGGCGCGGTAATGTATTACATACCGCTCTTTGTTGTGCAGGGTTGTCATCAGTTTCTGCTGCTTTGATCCCGGTGCAGCTCGATGCTCGGGGCAGAACGGTAAGTCCTGATGTTGGTTGTGGAGGTTCGCCGGGTAATCCAAGTCGACCTCCAAAATGTAGCCGTAGGGGTCGTTATCGTCGACCTGAACGATACTCTCAGCGCTGACGTTCTCTACCCACTAGAATTTTCCGTAGGGTAGATATTGCGTCATCGCCCAACCATAGAGGTTATTAACATCGCTAGTACATTAGGTACTTCGACTCCTCTAGCGGGTTGTAACCCTCGCTCATGTAGCAGTTGTTCGCTTTTGCGTAGCGATTACTGCATTGGCTTACACCACCCCGGATACCCCGCTCAACGAAGAGGAGCATGTCAATATCCGTGAGGAGTTCCAGCTCTACTCCGGTGTATTTGAGCATGGCGTCCCAAGTGAGCCCCGGGGTGGTGAAGTAATGAGCAGGGTCGAGCTCGTACGCATCGAGACACGTTGAGCGGAAGTTCTCGAACACGTCCGCCAACAGAAGTACGTCCGTCTTTAAATATAGATCGGAGTACTCACCGAGGCTAGCGATATTGAAGCGCTGCCACACGTTCTGTGCGTGCGCATACTCCGCATCCGCAATGCCGCTCTCAGTCAGCTGACTGTAGAAGTCGGCTTGGGATGGGAGCTTCGTCTCCTTTAGCCGGTCAAAGCCGGAGACGTAGTCGTAAGGGAATACTCCCTTACGTTGAAGCAGCTCTATCTGCTCACTAGCATAACCATCCTGCTCGAACTCTCGCTTAGCGATGTCGATATGATCGAGGTAGGAGGCTAGCTTCTCGAGGGAAGATGCCATGAAGCGGAAGGAGTCGAGGAAGCGGAAGCTAATGTCGCTTCCATCCACAAACTTGGTGAAGGAGATGTAGCGCTCCTTGTTCTCGGGAAGAAGGCTAACGTTTCCCTTGAAATTAGCTGCGCATGCTATCTCCTTAATAATAAAATGGGAGTCGTATCCGGTGAGGTTGTGGAAGATCACCGGGATGTAATGCGAATTCTGGAAATTCAGATTACATCTCTGGTGGGCAGCTCCACGGTAGCGACCGGTCAGGTGGCAGTGGTCGCGTACCTTCGTCTGCTTCTGCACAAACTGCTTCTTGCAGATGTGACAGGTGGTAGCCTGAGCAAAGGCTTGCTCTTCGTCAGCTGTTAGAGCTAATGGCTTCGGATTAGTATAAACCTGCTCCAGCTTGCATCGCACCGCATCGAGCTCAGCAACAAACCACTGAGCAGGGGTTTGCGCATCGTCGCTCTCTACTTGCCTGTAGCTACGATAGCCAGAGTAGCCATCGTTGAAGCTACTTGACACGTAGTAGCCAATGCTGTAGGCTTGGTGTTCTTGGAAAGCGTGCTTGTCTTGCACAGGCTTCAAGAGACACTCAAAGTCGGCGTAGATGACGTAGGGGACACGTTCACCTCGCTTGAAATTCTCAAATTTGAGAATTTTATCCTTCTCGCTAGGAAGCTTAACCTTGCACTTATTGACTTGAGCACAGTCAACTTCGTGCTCATTCAACGCATGTTCAGTATTGAAATAGTGTAAGCAACGGTCACAAATATGCGACATTCGCTTACCCTTCGTCAGCTGACTGCTTACCAAGCGAGAGAGGTACTTAACCCATACATAGTGGAACTTGGGAAGAGAATTCTCTTCCTGTTCCTCCTCCTCCTCCTTCTCCTCGTCCACGTAGTAGTTCTGGATGAGAAGCAGGTTGACATGCTTCTCCTTCTTGTTAGAGGTCACATGACACGGTGATACCTCGTAACGCTGACCTCTCTTCTTCAGAATGTAGAGATTCACCGACACACTATTCTGCTTCTCGAACTTACTGATGCTCTTAGCTTGCACTGGGAACTTGATTCCCTTGAAGCATAGCTCATCAGCAAATTGACTATACTTGCCAACTCGATTTGCATCCTTAGCTTGAGGATGCAGCGCTGACAAAATGGCCCACTTGAAGCACTCGTTGTCTTGGTTCCGCACATTAATACAAGCCTGCTTCTTCTGAATGAAATCAGGAAGGGGGATGTATGAACTCCCATTCATAGGCTTGTACTTATTGATGTGTACGGTAACACTCAGAATCTGCCGAAGAGTCCAGCCAGAATCTTTCTCCTGGAACTCTTCCATTGCAGTCTACAAGGGTTGCTCTCTACAAACCATTCAGAGAGGCTCGTAGTTTGAAAGATGGCGGCATTTTTAGTGCTGAAGTATTTTACTTCGAAACACTCAGAGCCATTCTTGACTATAGCATACTCTGCTGCAAGTTCAAGCCGAACCTTGACAGCATCGTATTCGGTAAGCACTGCCTTGATCTTTTCTTCAAAGAGAGGTAGAGCATCGTTCATGAATGAAACAATGTCAAGATGGCTAAGGTTGGTAATAATACCTGATCTTATACGAGCATCAAAAGCTGAATGAAAATCATCCCATTTGACTTTGGGTTGATCAGCTGATGCCGCGGCAATATCACCACCTCTCTTTGAATATTCAAGGAGCTTACCTTTGATACTAAGCAAATGTGCAGAGATCGTCTGACACTTTTGCTTTTCCTCTCTGGTCAAGGCTGGACCAGCTGAAATCTTCTCGATACTCTCGAGAGCTTTAGAGGTTAGCATTAACCATCTCTCTAAATCCTCTACGTCAGCATCACCACTGTGAGCATAACGTAGAGATCCTAGCAGCCAATTGACTGTCAACTCAAGATACTCGATGGTGGTCATCTGTAAAAAAAATCTAAAATTAGTAATTATTGAAAGATGATTGCAATAATAAATATAATACTTACCTTGAGGAGTCCTGAAAAAGTCTTCTACTAGAATCTTCTGCGAGGATGATCTTCTGCGAGGAATCTTCTGCGAGGCCTGGTGATCTTCGAGGAGTACTGTGCTCTAGGTACAATGTTCACTCGTCGATCGACTGGTGAGAATGATTTTCCAAAGACTGCTGCAGCCCTTTTATACCCGCCCTGATGGCACGGGATTGGTTGCCCTACCGCTACTTGTAGGTTTGCAGGTTTGAACATGTTTAACGTTCGCTGATTGGTCTATTGCAAGTATAGTCCTGCATAGATAGTATCGCCACCTGTTGACGCTCACAGCGGCGGCTCGACTGATGCGCAGAAAGCGTCCACTGAGGTTGCGCACTAGTCCTCGGTAGGGTAAGAGTGGTAGGGTAGCGCGGCGGCTCGACTGATGCGCAGAGATCGTCCACTGAGGTTGCGCACTAGTCCTCGGTAGGCTAAGAGTGGTGGGGTAACGCAGCGGCTAGACAGATGCGCAGAGAGCGTCCACTGAGGTTGCGCACTAGTCCTCGGTAAGGTATGAGTGGTGGGGTAACGCAGCGGCTAGACAGATGCGCAGAGAGCGTCCACTGAGGTTGCGCACTAGTCCTCGGTAGGGTAAGAGTGGTAGGGTAGCGCGGCGGCTCGACTGATGCGCAGAGATCGTCCACTGAGGTTGCGCGGTAGCGGTGCGGCAGCTCGAGTGGTGGGGGAAGTAGTATAAGAGAAGCATCATCGCTCGAGGAAGTCATTATTCTTCGAGATGGAGTACGTAGTAGACGTGCAAGGTTTCAAGACCGCTTCCAATGAGTTCATCTTCAAGGAGGTGGCCATTGTTGCTCTCGAAGATGATGCAGTACCCTCTGTCTTCCTATTCAAACCCTATTGTGAATGGTCCTCGCTCTCACCCTCGACTCAATCTCAATGTTCCTGGTTGGAGAAAAATTTCCACGGAATATCCTGGAGCTCGGGTGAGATTCCGTATAGTCAGCTTCGAAGCATCATGTTGACTATGCTAGTTGATGCAAGCAGAATATATGTTAAGGGGTTAGAGAAAAAAAGATGGCTGCAAACAATCGTACCTAATAAACAGTAAGTATTATACAATTAATTAAATGATTAATAATAATAATGTAATCCTTTTTTTGTAGCATTCTATTCAACGTTGAGTATCTGGGCTGTCCTCCCCTTCCCATGCTGCGATTGCAGGTGTTTACACTGTGTGTACACCATCCGCTATGTTGGAATCCTATGTGTGCAGCTCGAAACGTTCAAGGAATCAAGAAATTTCTTCTAGATCAACGATTGTAAACAATGTATAATAATAAAAGGAAGTTATGGAGAGGTAGACATATGGTTGCACCTCACAGGTGAGGGCGTGGATGGGGCCCTCACCCTTCCTTAAAAAAAAATATTTTAATTACTTTTGCTTTTTTGTTTAGGAAGGGTGGAGGCCCCAGCCACGCCTCCACCTGTGGGGTACAACCGACCTGTACTACCCCTCCATGACTTCCTCCCCGAGAGGTGATCCTAAGGATGGGTCGGCTTGCGCATCCAGGGACCCGTGTCCTCTAGAGGACGACGAATGCTGGTGGCACGCCTCTCCCGTTCCCGCCGAATCATCTCTCGGTTGGCGGCGAACTCCTGCTTTCGCCTATCCGACATAATCAACCTACTCCGCGGCTCGTCCGGCAGAACCTTCTGCATCGGACGACGTGGGTGCTGGTGCGGGTTGCCTAAAGGAATAAATTCCTTAATAGCTTCCCGCAACCGCTCCCGAACCGGTTTTAGTTGATCTGCCGGATCAAACGCCTTGGTCTCTTCCTCCTTACTTGGCTTCGAGAAAGGCTTTGTCCGTAAGGACAAGTCCTTCTCTAGCAAGTAAGTCAGAATCGACCAGCGCTTATCGTCATTGCATTCATCAAGTAATGGTAATGAAGCCATGATGACAGGAGATGCCTATCGTTTGCCCTTTCTCCCTTATATCCACTTGAGAATGCTTTATTACTTGTGGGCGAATCTGCTTAGAAGAAGAAATACTCCATCTAGCGGATTAGTTTCAGTAATTAACTATAGCTATTATTTTTAACTCGCGCTTACCCCCACTCTTGCACGTGTATACTCTTACGCATGGCATCCCCACTCTTGCGCGCGTCTCTTTCCTTACGCGTGGTATTCTATTTTTAACTCACACTTACCCCCACTCTCGCGCGCGCGTCTCTCTTCGTACTCGCGACATTCCATCCCCACTCTCGCGCGTCTTCGTACGCATGGTATTCACGCGGGCTGTATCGGTCTGTCACCGCTAGATGGCGACGCGCGGTAATGACACAGGCGCGCACATCGACAGTGTGCCGCCGCTGTGTATATATACGGTGTGCTCGTGCCACCGCCGCTGTGTATATCTATATACAGTGGGCTCGTGCCACCGCCGCTGTGTATATCTATACACACAGTGGGCTCATGCCGCCGCTACTGTGTATCTATATACAGTGGGCTCGTACCGCTGTGTATGTATACGGTGGGCTCGTGCCGGCGCTGTGTATATCTATATACATAGTGGACTCATGCCGGCGCTGTGTATATCTATATACATAGTGGGCTCGTGCCTCGTGTATAGTGCGCTCGTACCGGCCTGCGCTCGTACCCGGCTGCGCTAGAACCCACCTGCGCTAGAAGCCGCCTGTGCTAGAAACGGCCTAGAGAGAGATGGGGGAGGGGGGGGGGATGCGCCAGAACCGGCCTAAAGAGAGATGGGGGAGGGGGGATGCGCTTGAACCGGCCTGAGCCGCATGGGCTCGTAGCCGCCTAGTCCTCAGGTGGGCTCGTAGCCGCCTGGGCTCGTACCCGCCTGGGCTCGTACCCGCCTGGGCTCGTACCCGCCTGGGCTCGTACCCGCCTGCGCTCGTACCCGCCTGCGCTCGTACCCGCCTGGGCTCGTACCCGCCTGCGCTCGTACCCGCCTGCGCTCGTACCCGCCTGCGCTCGTACCCGCATAGCTCATCTTGTCCTATTTCAATAGATGTACCATGATGTACACGCGTAGTACGAGTTTTAGGGGTTTTTAACGCGATTTAAATAATATAATTTATGATAAACTTGAAGATTCTCGCGGAGGTGAACCAGCAGAAACCAACCATAGACTAACACTTCATAGAGTTAACCAGATACTCATTGCAGTTACTGTTCTGTGCATCATAGCTTCGTTATAGGGATCTCTATATCCCCATAATTTAGTGCCAACTCACTTTTGTACTATAATTATGTTTAACCTGAAGTACTAATCTACTGTTGGTTTCTGCTAGTTTATAACCTCCACGTGGATCTCCGAGTTTATGACAAATTATATTATTTAAATCGCGTTAAAAACCTCTAATGTTTAATCTAGAACCTGCAATAAGATTCAAGTAAAAAAATGCATTTACAGAAAAGATGACATATTATGATGAAAATACTATCAACGGATCTCTCTCTGTCAGATAAGTATCTTTTAGTTACCTTCAAATAAATTAACTTTATGATAATAGAACATGATTCTTTGTTTAAAAATAAATTATTCTTTCTCTGTTACAGGTGATCCAATGAACTTGGCGTAAAAAGAAATATATAAACAGCAGACTTTAATGAATCAGTCTTATTTATTACTGTAAGTAATATTTTTGAATAAGGAGTTTGATGCGCTTGTTAAATAAAATGAAATGAGTAATATATGCATTACTCATAAAATAATTATATATATTCTCTTCCTGATAGATAAGTAAAAATGTTAAGAAATATTAAATTAATTAAATATAATATTAGATGATGCGTGTAGGAAGTGCCCAAATACAGCTAAAATTTATAGTATAGAGAGTTGGCTCTCGTTAGACAAATCTATAAATATAATGCAGGCTTACTATTATTACTAGTAATACTTTGTTTTAGATCATATGATTTTTAATTAAAATCTTTCATAATCTGTTATTATAATATGTGTTCCCTAATTATCTTGTGTATAGTACAGAGAGTTGACTTCTCGTTGTAAGCCAAATCTATTAACATGAATGTACAATCAATACTGGTAATTTTTTTAGATTAGATCATGTTTTTTTAAATTAAAATCATCGTTAATCTGCTATCCAAATACATCTGTTCGCCTATTATATAGTGTAAACCAAATACAAATTGTGCGCTTACTATGAAATAAAAAGGCTATAGTATATAATATAAAACTTAGCTGTTATAAAATACATTGAATATTTAAAAATGCATTCATGTCTGTTAGAATAAGCCCTTTTGTCTTTTCTTATACATAATTAATCAATATTTTTATTTATTGTAAAAAATTCATCCAAACTATCATAGTCTGGTAGTTATTATTTTACAATGTAAACTTAGTCTCAAAATACTTGTTATAAATTAATTTATAAACATAAATAAACATATCTTTCTACAGAACAAATGTATTTGTACGTTTTCTGGAAAGCTAGAATTTGTCAGAGAATCATCCACACATAATATATGTTATAAATTGTTACTAAACTTTCAAACTCATTTTTCATTTTCAGAAAATAATAATGCCGAACCAGATGCAAATTGATGTAAATGGTAAATATAAAAATTATTATGTATCACATAATTGAGATTTGGAAACCAGCTAGTCAAAGGAGACTTGGATCCATATCCCTCTATAGGCCTTTATACGCCACCCAGTAAAACTAAATTAATAATTACATATTTTTGTAATTTAGCAGGAGCTGGTGCAGCCAACAACAATGGCAACAACAACAATGGCAACAACAACAACTATGGCAATCAAGGTACAGGACCAATTTATTATTTGGTATTTAAAATACTTAATATATTTAAGCAAAAAAAATAATAAATAATAATTGAATCCTTTATAGGCAGAAGAGGCACGAGGGCTGGTAGGAGTTCAAGAAACTTTAGAAGAAGGAGGCTGAACCCCTATCAGCAAAACCTCAAAAATTTGGCGGATTTTATGAGCTTCATGGCCATGTCGAACGTGGAGCAAACACGTTCTGACCAGGTCAGACGTCAAAGGCCTCGACGCCAATACAATAGATATGAGGGAGAGGACGATGATGCCATACAAGATGTGCCAGCAGATAATGCTGTACAAGGAGACAATGCTCCTCAAGGAGACATTGTTCCTCCACAAAATTAGAAAATAAAAAATAAAATGAAGAAAAAAAATTGAAAAATTATTCTTATTTATTTATAAGAAAAAAATTAATTTACTCAACACTTAAGCTGTGCAGGTATTCTAGATTTAATATCCAAATTATTATATCCATCCATGCTGATTATTGTGTAAAATTGCTGTTTCATAAAGCAAGATGAATATTCGTAACACTTCACTAGCTTGTCACATTACAAGAAAATTATTTCCTTATTAATCTGAAAATTCTATAAATCTTTTCTTCGATTCTTGAACGATGAAAATAGAACACTCACTAGCTGGTCATAAGGATCCCTTTCGATTCATAGCCTGAGAGTCTACCTCCCAGGAGACGATAGGAAAAGTTAATAATTATTCATATCCATTTCAACCACTGCACAAATTTCCAGCATGAAAGATAAATATTCTTAAAACTTCACTAGCTTATCACATCACATAATAGTAATTTCCTTATATAATCTGAAAATTCTATAAAAATTTTCTTCCATTCCTGAACAATAAAAATAAAACACTTTCACTAGCTGGTCATAAGGATTCCTTTCGATACATAGCCTGAGAGTTTACCTCCCAGGAGACGAAAGGAAATTTAATAATTATTCATATCCATTTCAACAACTGCACAAACTTCTAGCATGAAAGATAAATATTCTTAACACTTCATTAGTTTGTCACAACGCAAAATAGCTATTTTTTTATATAATCTGAAGATTCTGTAAAAATTTTCTTCGATTCTTGAACGATGAAAATAAAACACTTTCACTAGCTGGTCATAAGGATTCCTTTCGATACATAGCCTGAGAGTTTACCTCCCAGGAGACGAAAGGAAATTTAATAATTATTCATATCCATTTCAACAACTGCACAAACTTCTAGCATGAAAGATAAATATTCTTAACACTTCATTAGTTTGTCACAACGCAAAATAGCTATTTTTTTATATAATCTGAAGATTCTGTAAAAATTTTCTTCGATTCTTGAACGATGAAAATAAAACACTTTCACTAGCTGGTCATAAGGATCCCTTTCGAGACACAGCCGGAGAGTCTACCTCCCAGGAGACGAAAGGAAAAGTTAACAATTATTCACAAGAAGATCAGCAATCGAGGAATATAGTAAACGCACTTAACCAGCTTGTCACATCACAAAATACTTATTTCCTCATATAATCTGAAGAATCTGTAAAAATTTTCTTCAATTCTGGAACAATGTTAATATAATAGTTTCACTAGCTTGTCATGAGCACTTATAAACTGAGAATTCTGCACAAACTTTCTTGATACTTAAATGATGAAAACACAACACTTTCACTAGCTGGTCATAAGGATCCCTTTCGAGACACAACCGGAGAGTCTACCTCCCAGGAGACGAAAGGAAAAGTAAAAAATTTTGTAACAGTTGCATAACCACCCAAAAAACTTTCTTGATACTTAAAAAACACAACACTTTCACTAGCTTTTCACGTCCCAAGAAAATTCTTTTCTTCTATAACATGATAGATGTATGCCTTCATAAGTTCTCGTTACCTTATAAAACAAAACATTTTACCCTTGGAAAAAGTCTCGATACATCTGGAAACTTAGTTTATTCGCACTCTTAAAATTGAGAAAAACTTGGAAACCACTTGTCTTCTGAACTTATATAATAATTATAAATCTTGAAAAAACATCTTTCACATCACTAGCTTCTCACAGGCATTCCTTCCCTTATAACATGACAGTTGCGTAACCTCCTAACTTGTCATCACAAAATCACAAAAAAGTTATTTCCTTTATAATCTGAAAAACCTGAAAAATAAAAGGGTATTTTTTAACAAAGAATCAGTTCTTTCATTCTTTCATGTATTGTATGTATATTTTATTATTATAAAAAACTAAATACTTATCTAATCTAGCCTATTATCATGAGTATGAAACATAATTATAAAACACAGTTACAGCCAAATTAGGTTATTTATAATTACACTGCATGTGTAAAATTTTGTAAATACACCATCGTCTGCTCTTGTACACACATGAACTGTATACATGCAAGCAATACAATATAGTAATATAAACGTAGGGCTGACGTCACACGATGACGTATTTCCGCGGAGAACATTTTCTCCGGGAGAAGAATTTTCGCGTTGAGGAATTCGTGATCCCGAACTTTCACTTCACAATATCTTTTGATAGAAGCCTTTTCACAAGATATGACCCTGAAGTAATTTTGCTAGTTTTATTCCAAGCTTTCATTTGAGTACTCATAAGTGAGAAACAAAGCTCTTAATACGAAGAAAACCGAATGTCACATCTCCAACAGTGCCTATGAGACGTATATAGGGTCTGGCTAGCGCCCGACGGCGGCGTACGTACTGACGTACCTTATACTTGCCATCGAGGCGCTACCGCGCCCGTTGAGGTCTGGCTAGCGCCCGACGGCGGCGTACGTACTGACGTACCTTATACTTGCCATCGAGGCGCTACCGCGCCCCTTGATGTCACCTCACTAAGAGAGCTTTTTGCTTTAGTTATCTTTTCTGTATCTAAATCACTGGTAGCAGCTTCTAAATTCTTACGTGATGGGATACCTCTTGGACGTTTCTGTATTTTTTCATCTAACTCTTGTTCAGTAGCTTCATAATCATGAAGGTATATAATAAAAAAGAGATATTTGAATATGCTAGTCTTAAATGTTACTTTTATATATAACCAGTTCTTTGACAATTCATGCGGTTAATATTGTAACTCATTCAAGAAAACTTAATTTCTACAATTTAAATATTTACATAGTAGGTTATACAGCGATAGCATATATATAGCTTTGAAAATATTAAAAAAAAGAAATAAAAACTAATTCCGTGTAAAAACGACAACTATGCATCTCTTCGAGCAAACGTCTTTTTTACAATCTACAATACTCGAACGATAGAATCGTCATATATAATTCAAAACTAATTCCATACAAAAATACCTATTCACGTCGAATCTGTTAAATAATTGGCCATATGATTTGTTTAAGAATCACCTATTGAGTTTAAAAAATATGACGTCAACAAAAGCACGTATATGCATTTCAGCTTTTAAAAGTATAAGAATAATAATAGTCTTCTAAGGTTATAGTTTCATCAAAAAATAGATTTTCATCAAAAATATCCTATAGTTGCGCATAATAAAATTTCAAATTTGTTTCAGTTTAGTTTTGGTATAATTGTAAAAGCTGAAATGCATTTCTTATTCTGTGAATAGTAATAATTTCTTTAGTATTATATATTATTAACCAATTTTTTAAAAACAGATTACTTTTTGTAAATTGATAGATATTTTCTGGAAGCTTTGTACAAAATGATCGATAACCTTGTTATGTGTTGACAGCTATAACTCCACCTAATCAAGTGCGTTTATTTAAAATAATGTTTCCTTTCAATCGCAAAAATTATATTTCAATTCTATAATACAATAATTCTTTTGCTACATTACTTTTCTATGTAATATGCTATTATGAAGTGTAAAAGTGACAGCTGAAAAATAGCTTTGTAAAACCTGCATAGCTATATATTACACTTTCAATAATATAGAAAAGAACAAAGAATAGAATTTAATAACTTTATAAGACTAGTACCAAAATGCTCTTAATAAATAGTGTTAAAAAATATAAACGGTTATATATCACAAGATGTAAATAATACGACAATATATATAACAATGAATAAATTAATTTATACCCAAATTAAGAGGTAAACATTACTTCTCGTAACAGAGGATGCATCCACAAGAAAGTTTGTTAATTAATATAATACTAATTGTTACGGATGTAACGTATGAATGTTGGACGGGATAGGAAAGCGTAAGAAAAAGGTAGACAACGGGACTCGAACTCGCAGACCCAAGAGCCAGAGGCCTGTGTTCTAACTACGGAGCTAACGTCTATGATGCAGTTTTGTGCATTGTAGCGCTACTCCTCTTATCACTTAGCCCGTCATATTGCACCCTGTTTTTGAGGCGAAGCCGTCCTCGGCTTCCGATCTTTCGCTTACCGATTCAGAACTTGTCTTACGGCGCCTCTTTACGTGTATCATGGACACGGGGCTTGCAAGTTTGTTTTTACCGCACAGATGGGTCCCGACTTGTCTCACATGTTTCGTGGCTCAGCAGAGGTCAGGCAGTTTTTTCCCTTTTTGTCTGTGGGCATCGGAGGAGTCGGAGCCTTTGGAATGGAGTCACGGGTGGGTAATGTAGGGATCTTTTATATTGTGGGTTCGTCGCTCAGGAGATCTTTAGCCGGGTTCTGAACCAGCGATCTCCCGTACTAGGGATGCCAGAATGTTACGAATGTAATGTACGAATCTTGGATGGGATAGGTAAGCGTAAGAAAAAGGTAGACAGCGGGACTCGAACTCGCGGACCCGAGAGCCAGAGGCCTGTGCTCTAACCACGGAGCTAACGTCTACGATGCAGTTTTGTGCATTCTAGCGCTACTCCTCTTATCACTTAGCCCGTCATGTTGCACCTATGCAGGCGCCTCACGTACGTGACATAATATTAATTAATAAACAGAAAGATTTTAATTTCATCATTAACCAATATATCAGAATTATAAAGTTAGTCAGTGCGTGGTAGTTTTTCTGAATAGTATCGTATTTGTAGTTCTATGCTGCAATCCTAATTTATCAATTTTTTTCAACATTAGAACTTTTATCAATTTTTCTTAACATTTGAAAATTTATTAATTTTTGTTAATGTTTGATCTTTTAATCATTTAATTGTGTTATTTTCATGAGTATTATTGTGTTCGGCTATAATAGTCATATCAATTATTTAATTTATAAGTATACTTATGTCGACAAACTAATTACTTTATTTTTAGATTCACACACACATATATATATGGGTGGTTCTCTGACAAATCGAGCGGTCGATTTTTTGACCCTATCGAAAAAAATTTTTAAAATGTTCCTAAGAGACACATGAGTATCCCTGAATTTTTTCAGATTTTTTGCATCAAGTATCTTCGAGTTACAGAGGGTCAAAGTTGATGAAATCATGTTTTTTTGCTTTTTCTGGCTACTTTCATTAATTTGTAGATCCTCAGGGAAGCATTTTTGACTATAGAGATATATAACATTTTTTCTGCAAATTTTCTAAACTATTCAAAAAAAATATTTTTAATGTCGTATATATATGTTTTAAGAAAGTTATAAGTCATTTAAGTCTTAAAATCAAGTTTTAGGAAAGTTCGATCATCCGGATCATAACCAAAAAATTCATGAAGATACCTTATTTCAATTCAAAAAAGTCTGCGGAAGATCCAGAATGTCAGAGGCCTTGGTTTCTCTGTAAAAAATCATTATATCCGTTCATATATGACAAAAATTTAGTTTTATTGCTATATCGAAGCATTTCACTAACCTTATCATTTTTTTAATGACTGAAATTATTATAAAAAAATTTACGTAATTGATAAAATTGGTTAAATTCTTCGAAATAGCAATAAAACTAAATTTTTGTCATATATGAACGGATATAATGATTTTTTACAGAGAAACCAAGGCCTCTGACATTCTGGGTCTTTCGCAGACTTTTTTAAATTGAAATAAGGTATCTTCATGAATTTTTTGGTTATGATCCGGATGATCGAACTTTCCTAAAACTTGATTTTAAGACTTAAATGACTTATAACTTTCTTAAAACATATATATACGACATTAAAAATATTTTTTTTGAATAGTTTAGAAAATTTGCAGAAAAAAATGTTATATATCTCTATAGTGAAAAATGCTTCCCTGAGGATCTACAAATTAATGAAAGTAGCCAGAAAAAGCAAAAAAACATGATTTCATCAACTTTGACCATCTGTAACTCGAAGATACTTGATGCAAAAAATCTGAAAAAATTCAGGGATACTCATGTGTCTCTTAGGAACATTTTAAAAATTTTTTTCGATAGGGTCAAAAAATCGACCGCTCGATTTGTCAGAGAACCACCCATATATATATATATATATATATATATAAATTTATATTATTATTAATAGAAACATTATTTATAAAGCTAACTAAAAATTTCTATTAGGTATCTACTATCATTGATGAAATACTGTGCATAAAATGTGGATCGGTCACATATTTTTTTAGCAAGTTTACTTTTTTCTACATTCAAGTTAAATTTATAAAAAGTGTTTTTTACTGAGCTTTTTATCTGTGGTTTACAGGAAGAACCACTTAAGTGACTTTCTCGCGTTTTCGACAAAAAACGATTTCAATGTTTGGAGTAATACGTGTGACGTTGTAGATTTTTCACCAAGATTATGACGGAATCTTAAACGTGAACGCATCCTGTTATCGGGCTGCCTCGGTGAACCGTATTTAAAATTACCAATAATGTTGGACGCCCGGTTCACTTCCTCGCTTCGCCGGCTGCTCAGCGGTGGTAGAGGCTGCTTCCCGGGGCTGCGGATTACGCAAAGGGGAATAGGGAACTCTCACAAATAAAGCACAATAACTCGGATATATTTTAAAACTGTCCGGCGTTTATTTAATAATGCTTGAATATAGCGAAAGATAGCACGTGTGGCTACCGTCCGGCTGTCGACCGTCGACCGGCTATCTCGCTGGCACGCACTCGCAAAAAGGTTACAGAAACTGTCTACCTGGTTGTTACTCGATCGCAGCTCTTCCTCGCGTACTGGTGATGCCTCGTGCCCTGTAAATTCGCGCGGCGCAAACTGTCACGAGGCTATCTCTCAACACCGTTTTTTTTGTGGAGAGTCGGATAAGTAGACGAAATCTGTCGGAGGGAATCTTCGGTATCCTTATATCGCTGCTATTGCTTCCTTGCTCTCTGCTGTCCAAGGGAATACTCTACTGACTGTCGCGCCCGGCTTCCTCGCGGCCGCGGCGTCTCTTCCTATCTCACTCGCACGCATTACAATTTCTCCTAGATCGCTCGTTTACGCCAATCACATGATGACGCGCATTACGACAATATATGTCATCAATCTTCTTAGCGCCCTCTTAACAATTAGTTCGTCTGCACGTGAAATTTGAATTAAATCATTTAATCTGTCTGGCTGTGACTTTCGTATTTTCCTATGTCTGGCTGCACTCGTACATTTTCTTTTTACATTTTCTTTGGTTTTCCCCTCTCGCACGCATGTCTACTGTGGACGGAGCTGCAGCCCTCCACCTATTGCCAATAACACTCGGGGCACGCCGCTTGCCTCCACTCGTTCACTCGCATTCTTATTCTCTTTCTTTCTCTCACAGTATTTGTACTCGTACCTGTAAACACCACCGGGTATAAATAAAGTTCGCTTGCTTTTTATTCTACCCGGCTCCGGTGGTGTCCAGGCGAGCCTCCGCTGACGGTAGACCGTCACATACGTAAAATCGAAATGTCAGAGAAAAGATCTGAGTATTGGCTCATTTGATTAGGTATCTAATACGAATACAACCGTAGTATTACATTTATAAATAGTTTCTTTCTCGACGCGCAAGCTAAACAAGTGACTTGAGTCAAATAGTTCTGCGGGAACTTTGCAAATAAGCGGTTATGCGGTCACTTCCTTACAGGGCTCGTAACAAATGCAATTTGCGATTAAAAATTCGGGTGGAGCATATTTTTAAAGTTTAATTCATGCCCTTTCCAATGGTGTAATTGACATTTTCGAAAATTGTTATTAACAATCACAAAAAACTGTTTAAAGGAGAAAAGCATGAGTTTTTCACAATTTTTTTTTTAATTCGAGATTTCAAGAACGTTTTCATTTGCAATGTATCTGGAACCCCTGTAACCAATGAAATAAATATCCAAACCTAAAAGATACGTGATTTGGGGCTTGATTTTGAACCTGGGTGTGGTTAAACTGGCACATATTATAATTGAAAATTTTTTACGAAGACTTTTACGAAATTTTATTCAGAAACCACGCTCTTTTGGAAAAAGTTGTCAAGAGTAATAAGTTCTTAGAATCAGATAAGGAATAGGTACGAATTTTATCAGAGCGATTAATACCTTACATCTGCATTTCCCGGAGAGAGAAACACCTTCTCCGTGCCGTCTAGCAGCAAGCGAGCGTTCGTCCCCGAAAGCAGCTCAGCGTCTTGAGAGCTGAACAAAGAAACGACTGTACTTCGTCTAACTGTAAGTCGAATTTCGTCAAGAACAATTTTCCTCAATAAGATCGCCGAAGACGAGTGTTCACTGCCACGGAATACTCGTCTCTTTCTTAATCGAGTGCGTGCGTGAATTCTCCCCATTGTCGCGCGTGCGACCATTGGAAACGGATAATTATATATTTCATTTGATACAATACACGAATCTTCGATTCATTTACTCAGTTAATTTCGCAGTAGTTAATTAACCCGTGTTCCATACTTCGTCCTCTTGAATCCGAACTCAAAAGTTATTTTCAGCATGGAAAAGTGTGATGCTCGGGCGCATCAAACATTTGTATACGCGACGGTTGGTTTTGGTTACAGCAGAGTAACGCAGATCATCGAGCGGAGCTACGCTAGGGTAGATATTCTTTTGTGATTGTAAGGTAAGACTCAGTGACGCGGCGATATTCCGTGGTCGCCGCGCTAAAGCCAATTCGCCTCGTAACACCATAATAAATGTTACATCAGAAATACATCTTAAACACAAAATTTGATTGCACTGGATAAAAGTTATTATAGTTCATATATTTAGTGATCCGTTATTAAATGGATACATTTATTATTCTTGTCAATTGAGTTCTTCCAGCATTGCTTATAAGTGATTCTTTATTCAAAATATTTTTCCACTTCACTAATTTGATTCCATAAGTATAATGTTTGTTATTCTTGTGAATTGAGTTCTTCCGGTATGTCTTATAAATAATTTATGAATACGTAACCATAATAATGTTACGTCAGAAACACTTGAGACATGAAATTTGATTACACTGGATAAAAGTTGTTAAAGTTCATATGTTTAGTGATTCTTATAAATGATTTTTGATTCAAAATATTTTTCCACTTCACTAATTTCACTTCGTCACAGGAACCTCCTTTTTGCTGGTCTAAACTTAATAGATATTCCAGCTATTGTCTAGTATATATACAAAATACAATATTCACCAATGATGTATGGCGTATAACCTCCCATGAGAAACTTGTAAAAGTCTGCTCATAAAATTCTATATATACAATACAATATTTATATATAATTTGTTCACTTCACTAGCATGCACAGGAATTCCTTTTCTATATAACTTGATAGTTGTGTAAGCTCTCAATCAATGGAAATAGAAAATATCTGAAAAAAAATGAAAACAGATGGTATGCGACTCTATCACTCGAAAGTATAGTACATAGAATAAAATGACTCTATCGCTCTACTCGAGTAAACTTGATTTTAGAATACAGGCTCTGCACTGCATATTCTCACACTGGAGATCTGTATGCAGGCAGGCCTCAAAAAAATATAAAACAGAGAAATATAAATTTCTCTCTGATGGCGTTTCGTCCCAGCTGTCAGAGTGGACTCCTCAGTAGGGCTCTGACAGCTTCCTTAGACGCCCGCCACTTCGAAGAGAAGCGGCATTTATGTGGTCTCGGTCTGCGTTTTTCTCTTGCAAGAGAGAACTCTAGCATAGAGAAAAAGGCAGGTCGCCACCTATCGGACACTTATAAGAGCCAGTGTCAAAGTTTAGATGGTATGCGACTCTATCACTCGAAAGTATAGTACATAGAATAAAATGACTCTATCGCTCTACTCGAGTAAACTTGATTTTAGAATACAGGCTCTGCACTGCATATTCTCACACTGGAGATCTGTATGCAGGCAGGCCTCAAAAAAATATAAAAGAGAGAAATATAAATTTTTCTCTGTTGGTGTTTCGTCCCAGCTGTCAGAGTGTCTGGTTAGCTGCAATAGGGTCTGGTTAGCATACGACGGCGGCGTTCGTACTGATGACGTACGTTATACTTGCCATCATGGCGCTATCGCGCCTCTTGATGGATATTCCATCAAACGGTCGGTATGCGATACGTTCTCATGTGGTAACATATTATAAAAATTTGTAGATAAATATATCGACGACAATATTGAGCGGCGCTGCATGACTCATGAGATAATAACAAGTAAAAAGATACACACACAGCTATACTGGTATATACGCACACATGGACAACGAAAATAGACTTAAATAGAAGCCCAAAGCCCTATTTCTCATTTTAAAAACATTCTCACATTGATCGATAGCACCTCTTACATCGAGTCGTAGAATGTTTTTATCCTCTTAACTTATTATATAGCAGAAATGAAGAACATAATTATAATTATTTATAACTATAAATACCTCCAGATTAATAATACAGAATAGAATTATGACAGTATGATAAATTATAATAAATGATACTTTTATCGCTCGACGGTGGTAATGCAGGGTTAAATGACTGTATGCATCTCTTCGAGCTACGATATTTATTACTTTTTAGCCGACGTTTCGATCTGCTACAGATCCTCTTCAGGGCTTAAAAATTTCAAAAAAACTCCTAACGCATACAATGCACAACTGGGCCGCCAGTGGTAATACGACACCGGTGCTTTTATCTATCGTCTTCGTCGAACGATGCCCGGTTGTGCATTAGCACGGGTGCATTATATGCGTTAGGAGTTTTTTTGAAATTTTTAAGCCCTGAAGAGGATCTGTAGCAGATCGAAACGTCGGCTAAAAAGTAATAAATATCGTAGCTCGAAGGGATGCATATAGTCATTTAACCCTGCAGTATGATAAATTATTTAATTAAAAATCAGTGTGTAACCTTTTGAGCACTAAAAACATTTATTTATTAATTTGTATCTACTAAGATAGATATTCTTCTAAAATTTAAGCCTTTTCTCGGGTTAATTGTTAGTTAAAAAATACGAAAAATATAATTGATATCATATATTAATACCAATGATTCTCAACTGAAAAGAAAAAAAATATCAATTATCTTTTTCATGTTTTTTAAATAAGAATTAACCCAAGAAAAAGCTTAAATTTATAAGAATATCTACCCTAGTAGATACAAATAAATAAATAAATAAATGATACTTTGAATAAGCTTTTAACATTTCTTTTGTTCATATGCTCCCGTGTAACTAACATGTATCAATAAAATTGAATCATTTTCTACCAAGATATATTTTCAACTTATTTAACTTTAGGGTTTAATTTATTACTTGTTAAATTGTTTTAATTCCTATATTTACAAATTACGATTAATTAATTAATAATTGATAGTGATAATAAGTTTCAATATTTTATTATAATTCTTAATAATATTACCGATATTATATACTGTACTACTGATCTGGAGGCATTTATCGTTATAATTAATTATAATCATATTCTTAATTTCTATTATATAATAAGTTAAGAGTATAACAAAATTCTACGACTCGATGTAAGAAGTGCTATCGATCAACGTGAGAATGTTTTTAAAATGAGAAATGCAATTGCTCCATATAACACGATATAGCTATTTGAACATGAGCATTGGCATTCAAAAAAAGAATCGCAATTGAAAAAAAAAGTTTTAACCGGGTTCAAACCCTGATCAAAAGGATCAAAAGTCAAGCACGCAACTCACTCGACTAACATTACTATCGAGTATCTTAATATTGATGTCGCATATGTAATTTACCCCCATTGGGGGTTTGGGAATAAGTATTTGGAGGAAAGGGCATTTGCGGTTTAAATTGGGTTATGGATTTGATATTTAAATGTTATAACGAGGTAACAGTGCACAAAAGTGTGCAGCGAACTGTTACCATCGTTTTAAGCATTCGGGTCGATAAGCACTCGGATCGATCAATACGTTATCGACCGAATACCTACTATGACATCCTAGTGTCGCTATGAATACTTACCTTGGGGTGCCTCACTTTTGCATAGGGCTTTGGGCTTCTATTAAGGTCTATCTTCGTTGACATGGGCATTCTTTCAATCTTGTAAACAAAAAGTTTATGTATATAAGTGATATAAAAATTATGTAAATCATTACATTTCTATTTGATAAACATTTGATAGTGTGTTATACCACATAAGTGCCGCATACCGACCGTTTGACAGAATATCAATTCTCCTCCTGGTATCTCGTGGTCTTTGCATAATTTGCATTGCATAATTGCATTTAGAGTTTTAGACGGATTTGAATTCTATTTGATCGAACATCATTAAAAGAGTAAGTGAAAATAATAATTTATAATCATATACGATTTTTATGTAATAAAAATTAAGAAAGTATTGAAAAGCGTGTTTCCAACATACAAACTAGATTTTATTATTGAAGTTAAATTTATATAATATAGGTTAGTGATAATAGAATAATATTATTATTATCTTTTGCAAAAATTCATAAAAAGCTGTTATTTATAAATATTTAGTTAAGGTTATAGAAAATCTTCGTCAAAAATGTATAACAATATATAAAAAAATCTATTTAAGGGGTTATGCCTGAGTTAGAATCTTGAAAAAATCGATTTTTTTTTATTGACTTTTTTTATAGGAAATTGTCCGTAGAATACGATGCTGAAGTCCCTTTTGTCCCAAAAAAATTTGGCTCAAAGCTACGGACCAAAAACAGAAAGCATGCAAATAGCTTTTTTTTAAAAAAACTGTAATTTCCGCGTTTTTATTTTTTAGTGCTATATAAGTGAACATGATTTTTTCGCACTTTTAACGCTTCTAATATATGATATATATATGATATTTGTATGTAAAATACAATAAAAATATTTATTTTGCAATAAATAATGTTAAAAAGATATTGATAATAAAAAATTAAAAAATTAAAAAATTCTTGTATTTACTCTTTTTTGTTTATTTATATTGAACATTTATAAAAAAAAACATGTGCTTATATATCGTGCTTTGTAAAACATCAAAAAGGCACAAGTATTCACTAATAAATAAAGTTTTGAATATCGCGAATTTTGAATTTCGCGCTTACCGACCGGGCGGTATGATGCTTGTTCGAAAAGGTTATTCGTCTAGATATCTGTTTTACCATACAGTTCAGTAGCAATACCACTTGCTTTGAATGTATACTTTTTTCTGCTTTGCTCAATATTATTAAATAATTAATTTTATAATATTGATAGCAAAAAAGTACAGGTAAAAGTGTAAAGTGGTGTTCAAAATGAATCCAGACAAGAGAAACAGAGTACCAGGATCATCAGATAAGAAAGGAAGATTTGGAAGAAGAAAGAGAAGAGCTCATGTTTTTCAACGCAAACAACAAAAGGAAGTTTCCGGATCAGGATCAGGATCAGGACCAACATCTTTACAACCAGGACGAGCCACAGCAACCACTTCAGGACCTACGCCTGATACGCATCCACCTTCAACATCCAGGGCACGGAGTCCAAGACCTGCTGCACAAGCTCTACCAGGTACTTCAGCACCATTTACACAGCCAGAAATTACTGTGTCTAGGTCTAGGCAAAAATTAAAATCTAAATATTTAGAACCTAGTGCGGTTCAAAATAGAATTTTCGACATTTCATTGCTTCTGCCAGGATTACAGCAATTTCTGGCCTGTAAAGCTTGTGGTGGATGCGTTAGATTTGCAGAACTTGATGTACGAGGTCTTGGTAGCAAACTATCCATCACCTGTACTTCATGTAATGCAGTTGCTTTCATCGACTCCTGCAGAAAAATAGGGAAACAGAGTAATGCTTACGAAGTGAACAGACGAGCAGTTCTAGCCATGAGAAGTCTTGGTCATGGACATGCTGGTTTGAGCACTTTATGCGGAGTAATGGATTTTTCTACTCCAATCTCCCATAGTAATTTTGATAAAATCAATCAAGACTTGAACGATGCAAGCAAAAGTATAGCTCAGAAGTCGATGCGAGCAGCTATGCAGGAAGATTGCAGTGGTATAGATCAAGAAGATGACCACGAAACAGTGTCAGGCGATGGTAGTTGGAGGAAACGAGGCCACTCTTCCCTACAAGGTGTTTCAACATTGATACGCCATGCCAATGGAAAGGTGATCGATGTTGCTCCAAAGCAATCGTTTTGCCTGGCTTGTGAAAAGCACCCAAAAGAGGATACAACAGAGTACGAGGAATGGTATGAAGCCCACCAAGGAAAATGTTCTGCCAATCACGAAGGAAGCTCTGGCAAGATGGAAGTGGATGGTGTAGTCGAGATGTTCAAGAGATCGGAGTCCATTCATGGGGTCAGATATAGAAATTACATTGGAGACGGAGATTCCAGGGTCTTCAAGGCACTTTCCGATGCCAAGCCCTATGAAGATTTTACCATCAACAAGAAAGAATGTGTGGGACACGTTCAGAAGAGGATGGGAACGAGACTCCGAAACTTGAAGAAAAGCTTGGCTGGACAGAAGCTCTCAGATGGCTTGGGCATCGGTGGAAGAAACCGTCTAACTGCTCAAAGGATTGATCAGTTGACGAAGTACTATGGCAATGCCATCAGAGGCCATAGTAATTCTGTTGAGGAAATGTCCAACGCTATCTGGGCAACATTTCATCATAAAAAATCAACAGATGAACACCCTACTCACCACCTTTGTCCACAGGGATCCAAATCTTGGTGTAAGTGGCAGAAAGCCAAGGCAAACAACAACTTGAAGAAATTTCATCATGGGGATAGCATTCCTGCTGCTGTCATGGATGCAATTGAACCCATTTATCAAGACTTGACGAAACTGGACTTGCTTGAGAGATGCATTGGAGGTTTCACGCAAAACTCCAATGAAAGTTTCAATCACTCGATTTGGAAACTCATCCCCAAGCACAGTTTCAGTGGTCTGATAGTCCTTGAAATTGGTGTTTATATTGCAGTCACCATCTTCAATGACGGCAAAGTAGGAATGCTTGAGGTCATGAAGAAATTTGGCCTTGCACCAGGATCCTCTGCAGTCAACTGGGCCAAGACTCAAGATGAGGAGAGGCTTCAATTGTCCAGCAAACGAGAGTTGGAGTCCACCCTAGAAGCACGTCAAGCCAGAAGGAGAAGAAGCCATCAGGATGAAGACTTCTACAGAGCTGGAGCATATTGAATGCATCTACACATTACACAAAAAAACTCACACACCATACACAACCTCACATATAAACATAAATGCATTTCACTCCAAAACACTCGAAACAAAATCACAATTTTTTCCTTTCTTCTCATTTTTTTTCCATGTTTTTTTTTCATCTTTTTTATTGTTTTTTAAATTTTAAATTCAAACACTTTTGACATACACAAACAGCTTCAGCTTTGTAGCAGTCTGTAGCTGAATGGAATGTAGGTCACAGAATGCAAGCTAAACAGCTGATTAGAGCTGTCTGCTTGCTTTCTGCTTCCTTACCATCAGGCTCATCTGGATTTTTTCTAACCTGAATCTTGGTACACAATGGTAGTGCTGCTCTTTTTTTCATAAGATGTAAGTATATAAACTTATTTTTTAACAATAAAAACATTTTTATTGGTTAATTATAAAAATGTTTGAAAATGAGAAAAATTACTTTTTATTTTAATTTTTCATTTTGCCTTTTTCAGAGGACTGGACACGAGTACAATTTTTGGATCATGCCCAAACCGTACAAAGATGACCAGGACATCCCTATTATTCATTTAAAAAAGGTCCAGGTGTGGAAAAAAATTGTAAGTACATTTTATATAATTAAATGTTACGTAAAACTTTAAATGCTGTTTTCTCAAATTTTGAATTTTTATGATTTTAGGTCAGTTACCGCAGGATTTCTCAGGATCCATAACTCCAATTAGGCTGAAATTTTTTATACAGCTCCAGGAAACCCTTCTTCACAGCCTAAGCGGAGCCAAATTGGCCAAGATAAGTTAAAAGTGAATGTTATGTATGTAAACATACGTAACATTCACTATAATTACTTATATTATAACTTATTTGTTACTAATTATTGAAAATTTGTATTTTTCAGAAAAGTCTTCCGCTCATGCTGAGGAGAGGCACATTTAGAAGAAATTCCATCCAGTTTGGCTTGGATTCATCACCCGGATGATGAGAAATCATGCGGTAAAGGAGAAAAAGTACTGAAATTTAGTCCTTCACACATGGGATTGTTTAAGCAGTAAGTATAGATATATCATATTCTAAAAATATGCAAAATTACAATAAATATGTATATTTGAACTACCAAAAAGATTTTTTATGATACTACTTATGTATAATTTTTTATTGCCTATTAACTGATTATTTATTTTTTTCAGGTTTAACTCAGGCATAACCCCTTAAGAATATATAATTAATTACTTTATTTGTTATTATTTATATTTTTGTAAACTAGATTTTTGAAGTTTTTATGTTTTACAAACTATGAGCCTTCTTTGATTATTATGAAATTTTTCTTTACTACAATGTCACATGCTTATATTAAAAAAGTATATAATTAAATATAACAGCTACAAATATGTATTTTGTTTCAAATATATTAATATTCGAACAACTATTATACCCTATAATACTTAAGTAAATATTTTGTTTTCAATTCAGGCATCTCACTACTAATTGAGATCAACTTCAACGTACTATTTTTAAACATTTTCAATGCACTTTTTCTAATGGAGTTTTGTAAGTTTAATATTATAAAATTTAAAGTATTTTTATGTTTTTAACCTTGTGACGTTGTAGATTTAAGGCCAAAATTATGACGAAATCCCTAACGTGAACGCATCCTGTTATCGGGCTGCCTCTCGGTGAATCGTATTTGAAATTAATATAATGTTGGACGCCCGGTTAGTTTACTCGCTTCGCCGGCTGCTCAGCGGTGGTAGAGACTGCTTACCCGGGATGTGGATTACGAAAAGAGGGATAGGGAATATACGCGAAATAACTTACACAGAAATGGCTTTTAAGGGGTTATGACAGTGTTAAAACCTGAAAAAAAAAGAAAAATTATTAGTGCTGTAAAAAAGAAATATATATAGATGCTCCAAAAACTAAATTTTTCCTTTTAAATATAAGTATTATACATCACTTTTATGCATTAAAAATATGCATTAAGTGAGTATAACATTTAACAACAATTAAAGGTATTTACTTACCAAAAAACATCATTTTCATCACTTTTGTTTGCTTGCCGCATGTTTCTGATGGAACCGTACCATCAATCCTGATGAATCAAAGTGCCAAATCTTCCTTATGAGTCTGGTCTCAGACTAAGTGGAACAGATTCCTGAAAAACACAAAATTAATGTAATTGATTAAATATATATTTACAATATTAGTAATTATAGTGAATGTTACATATGTAAACATACGTAACATTCACTTTGAACATATGTTTGCCAATTCTGCTCCACTTAGTTTGTGACCATACTCATAAGGAAGGTTTTCCACTTTGGTTCATCAGGATTGATGGTACGGTTCCTTCAGAAAGCTACGGCAAGTACACAAAAAGCATGAAAAAACTAAATTTGAGTAAAAGGCATTTAAAGTTTATTATGTAAATCATACAAATGAACTCAGCTATACTTACAGAAACTATCTGGCATACCTTGATTTGCTTTTGGTACTCAAATATACATACAATTAAGTATATTTGGTGGTACGCGCCTATCATGCTGTATGATAATAGCATTTAGAAGCTGAAAATAAAATAAAAATGATCGTTAGCTATTCATAATCAAGTAATGTTTATAAATTACAGTTACATGCAATACTTACCATTATTAAATAGACTTCAATATGTTAAAAAGTATGCCAAATAATACTCCAGACAGTCATTATAAACTCCCATCTTGCTGGCTTGCACCCGTACACCTAAAAGCAAAAAATAAACCAACAAAGAAAAAGCTCATTATGAACACAATTATTACAAATTAGTTTCCAATACTTATCTGAATAATGGTTGTACTCTGCAGAAGCTCTTGCACTTTTACAACACCACTGAGGTTATAAACATTGTTACAGCAGCTAGCAGACTAACTGCACTGATCTAGTGTCTTGAATGAAAAACAGCTGTTTGGCTGCTTTCTGCTGTTTTATAGAAAATTCTACTATACCGATCAAACAGTAATCTTCATTCTCGACTGGACGCTGTGAGCCACAACCTGTTCGAGTGGCAAATTCAAATTTGTTGAATGCCTTTACTTTAACACATTGAGTTTAGTAACATAATATGACACATAGAAAAATTAATTTTACGGATTTTATTTATTTTACGGAAATAAAGTCATAACTCTTGAGAAAAAAACGGTTTGTAAAACGGTTTTTAAGTCGTATTTTCAGTAAGATTTCTCATGAAATTACTCTGTAAAAAGTGTGGTAGAACAATCCTTTCCACAAGTTTCGCCTAATTAAAATATTTAAAAATCACGATTTTTAAAAAATTTACTTTAAAACAGATTTATCAGTTTTTTGTCGATATCTTCGAGGCAAATTTTTTTAGCAAAAAACGGCTTTGAGGTTCATATTCTACGGACTACTAACTGTGAAAAAAGTGAATAAAAAAATGGATATTTTCAAAGTTTTAACACTGTCATAACCCCTTAACTGCACGGCGTTTATTGAATAAAAATCGAGTAATGGAGTGGTAACACGTACGTGCTACTGTCCGGCTGACGGACTGACGACTGGCCGTATATCGCGAGCGCGCACTCGCAAATATTTTTATGTGCTACCCAGGGTTCCAAAAAATTGAAGTACGCAATTCATAAAAATTCCTTAAAGGAATTGTGAATTATTTATCGCATAATTCACAATTCCTTTGAGGAATTGTGAATTATTTGTCGCACAATTCATAATTCTTCAAAGGAATTGTGAATTATTTGTCGTATAATTCACAATTCCTCAAAGGAATTGTGAATTATTTTTCGCATAATTCACAACTCCTAAAGGAATTGTGAATTATTTCTTGCATAATTCACATTTCCTCAAAGGAATTATGAATTATTTGTCGCATAATTCCTCAAAGGAATTGTGAATTAGGTGTCGCACAAGTCGTAATTCAAAATTATTATGGTAAAAAAATAAAAGCATACCAATTAAAAATTATTATCGTTGGTCAACAGGCCATACGAGTTGGTCTATTTTCTACCAGGGCACACTTCCATTAAGGGGACAAAACAGTCCTATTCCCTGCAAAAAAAAATTTATAAAATTAAAGTTATTATTAAAAGATGATGGTTCATTTTTATCTTAAAAGTAGACAATATGACCTTTCATTTGCTATCTTGGAATTGAAATTTGGACCTTCGTAACCATACTTAATGTTCGTTGACTTCGACATGGATCTTTTATATTATGTATACAGTCACCTGCATATTGTCTACAGGGACAAGCCGTTTTTTTAAGAAATTGTTCTAGTGTATCGGGTGTTATATCCTGTAGATGGTGTATCGACGACCTGAGGTGCATCCTGACACGTATACATCGTCTACAAGGAAAATTTAGTTTTTTTCGGGATTTTCATACTTCATCGGGTGTTACATCCTGTAGATGGTGTATCGTCGACCTGGGGTGCATCTTGATACCTAGACATCGTCTACAGGGAAAATTTAGATTTTTTCTCGATTTTCGCACTTCATCGGGTTTTATATCCTGTAGATGGTGTATCGTAGACCTCGGGTGCATCCTGACAACTGCAGATCGTCTACAGGGAATTTTTGATCTTTTTAGGGATTTTCGAAGTGTATTGCGTGCTGTACCCTGTCCTTGTCTAAATACAGATGTACGTAAATACTATTCAAATTTATAAATGGTTGGCTTTGAGATTTATTCATAGTCATACCAAAGCTTAAGGGGGTATGATACTCATTTCTGCGATTTTATCGAGGAGTATACGTATTTTCTCCGGTAAAATACTATGATTTTAATATTTTAATAAATAATATTGGTTACCTACGTTTTATAAATTTTTTCAATGATTTATTCTCATCCGAAACAATTTCATAATTACTAAGATAATTACTAAACATAATTACTAAGATGTCAAACAAAACACGTTTTAATCGAGTATGGCGATTATTCAGCCAAGGCACATTTGCATTTGATACGGCAATTACTTTCAGTCTTATTGCAATATAAACAATATAAAAATTTAACTTTTAAACAAAAAATAATAATATTTTTTACAATTATAATGTAGCGATTACTCAGCCAATACACACTCGGGGAAACCTATTCTTGCAGAACATTTCAAACTTCGCTTCGTTCTCGACAGTTTCTGGCAGCTTTTGACAATTTTAAAATTTCTGGGTTATATGAGCTGGTATCGTCAATAAACCACACGACGTTTCTATTCCTTTTGAAACATTCTGGAAGAAAATGCTTTCCTTCAGTGAACACAATTTTTATTAACTGTGGCGATTACTCAACCAATGCATAAAATTCTGATAGTCTATGAATTTACAAATATTTCTTTAATACGTTGACTTTCCCGATTACTCTTCTTTCAAAGTTGTCATCGCTTAATCTATTGAACTTCGGTAAATCTAACAAAGTGGCTTGCGATAAAAGCCTTTCGACGGACGCGGAAGAAGATAATGGGGTATTATATTGCAAGAATAACTTTTTAACCTGCGGAAAGTCATTTAAAATTTCTAAATTCTTTGATTTTTGTTGTAGAAATCTTAGTAATTCATTTAATTCAGATTGCTGCGGAAGAAGCGATGAACCAGACAAAAAACGCGTTGAACTTGATCCAAAATTGTAAAAATCATCTGGATCTTCATCTACTTGTTCATTAACTGGCTCATCTTGTTCTATCATAAGAGTACGGGTTATTTCTTGAATGTTCTTCTGAGCTTCCGTACTCAAACATTGGGCCCAAGATAATTTAAATCGAGGGTGCAGTAAAGCAGCTATAGCGGCAAATTTACCATTTCTTTCTACGTTGAAGTAATCTGAAAATCGATTTTCTAATCTTATTATCATTTGGATAATTACATTTCGTGATATCTCCATGGAATCATCAATGCTCATTAGCTCCCATTTTCTTCTAAGGCTTATTAAAGCTGGTAACGTGCAGCCGTTAAAAGCAATCCGATTCTGCTTGAAGTCTATCAATAGCAGCTGCAAGTGGTTCAGACCATTTAACATATTCTTCCAAGTACTTAAAATCAGATCTTTGGAAATTTAAACTGGTTTTCAAAATGTTACGTACTTCATACGATAATAAGCTGGATTTTAAAGAGCAAATTTGATTTATAGCGTCGAATAGTCAATTCCATCGAGTTTGTACTGGACGTTTTATTGAGACTTTCAGAAATTCTGTTAATTGTTCGCGCTTCTTCGGTGATTTCAAAGCCTTCCACAACTCCTTACAACTGCTTAGAGCTTTTTCGTGGATTTCTTGAATGTCTACATCATCAGTTATAACTTTTGTAGCATCTGTGGTGGCTAGGAGGTTCAAAGTGTGGCTAGCACATCGAAGATGACGAGACAAACTAATGCCATTTTCTAGCTTATTTTGTAGTTCATTTTCTATTATCATGACTTCATTATTTTCTGCTGAACACTCTTCTTCACAATCTGAAGCTCCCATATCGTCAATGTCAACTTCCATTTCATCTTCATCACTATCAACATTATGTTGTTCTTCGTCATTAGCCCTTTCATTGGTAGCATTCAATGGTGCAGAATTTGTTGTATCCACATTAGTCACATGTTCTGATTCTGCAATCATAATGCATTCCATCAGAACATCATTAACATCGATTATAAGTATCAGTGACGTTTTATTTAGAAGTAAAAATGTTTTACAAACTTTTACCGAAGCAATCACTATCAGTAATACCAAACTCTTTAAATGCTTTAACAAAATTTGACCCATTGTCAGTTATGGTAGCTACAATTTTTGAAACATCGATGTTAAAGGACTGTTGAATTGTGACCAATAATTCGGCTATATTTTGAAATGAATGTGTGCCAGGGAACCGACGACACGCTAATGCAGCGGATTTCCTTTCAAATGTCTTCTCATCAATCTACAAAGAAATTGCTAGTTTTAATATATTATAATTATGATGCAAGCTTTTGAGGGGATCCGATAGCCACTAATGACCCGTCACTAAACGTACGATAAAAAAGTGGTTAGATCCGATAAATATAATGAAATACACATATCCAAGAGATAGTTGCCCTTCGGCTCGGTATGACTTGTCGGCGTGCAAAGTTTAGAATCAAAATATTTAGGTGTTGAGGAGAAAAATGCGGACGAAAATCAGTAGCTGTCAGCAGAAGCATTTACGTCAGGTTACCGCTAGTGAATTTCGTTTGCATTTTTCTCCCCAATCCCTGAATATTTTGATTCCAAACTTTGTATGCCGATAGGTAATATCGAGACGAAGGGTAACTATCTCTTGGATTTATGTAATTGATTATATTTATTAGATCTAAGCACTTTTTTTATAGTACGTTTAGTGATGGGTCATTAGTGGCTATCGGATCCCCTTAAGATAATTACTTACCCAGTGCGCTGTCACTCCTAAAAATCGGCGATTTGCACTGCTCCAAGCATCTGCTGTTGTGAAAATCCATGGTACGGAAGTCAAAGCAACACATAGTTCCTTGATGGTGTTGTCATACATATCATTAATTTTTTTACCAATTTTATAACCGGTTAGATGCTTTAAAGGTGTCTGCCTTCCGCTTTTAAGTTTAAGATCTAATAAAAATATTAATTATTTGAACATTTGAAATACTACTGATAATTTGAAATTTTGCATAATAATAGATTTTCTAGCAGATATTAACAATCGAATATTTTTATGATAAAAGTAAAATAATAAATGATCAATGAAGTGTTTTATAACTAGTGAATTGTATCTAATTTGAAATACAAATGCTGAACATTATATACATAGAATAAACAAATATTCAATATATTTTTATTATAACTATAATAGCATTTTCGAGTTTGAGAAAAAAATTAAAAAAAATTGTAGTTTGAAATTTTGAAAGGAATGAACTTAAAAATTTCGATTTAATCAATAAAAGTTGGAAAAATTGAAAATAAAACTGCAAGTAAAATTGAAAGTGAAATTGGCGTTTTTTCGAAAAAAAAGAATAACTTTGAATATGTAATACACTAAAAATTAGTAAAAATCGTTTACATTATTTTGACATGAGATCTCATGTAAAATCTCGTTCAAGATTTTGTAACAGGATAAATCGCGATAAAGCTAAGTTACATATTAACTACTGATAATTTAAAAATTTGCAAAATAGTAAAATTTTTATAAAGCATTAACGGTCAAGTACATTAATGTAATTAATAATAAACATAAAATAGTAAATGATGAACGCAATATTTTAAAGTTAATAAATTGTATCTAATTTGTAAGACAAATTTTGTACATTATATTGTGAAATAAACATATTCTGAATAAATTTTATTGAAGCTACTAAAATCATGAATGCAAGCGAGTGAGCATTTACGAGCGAGGTGTTAGACGTTAATATATAAAAAAGAAAAATTGGTAAAAAGCAATTATATTACATTTTTAAATGAGCACAGAGTTTAATATGTTGGCACAACAAATCTATTTGCACAACTTCAGTCAAATCCCATTCTCAGACTCCACGGCCTCCCCTTATAAATCAACTTTCAATTGCAAATTATTTAAAAATTTACAAAATAATATATTTTGTATAAGACATTAATGATAGAATAAATTAATGTAATTGATATTGAACTTAAAATATTTAATGATGAACACAGTATTTAAAATGAATTATATCTAATTTATAAAACAAATTTTGTATATTATATTTATAACATAAACATATTCTGAATATATTTTATTGAATCTAACAGAATCATGAATGCAACCGAGTGAGCGTTAGCGAACGAGGTGTTTGTCGCTAGTTTTAATACTAATAATAATAAGTTTTATAATACCATCGAATATTTTTCTAAATCCCGGTTTCTTCACAATATGAGCAGCTAGATGATTTTCAATGACGAAATTCGTTACATTGTCTTCGAATTGGCGTTGTGAGAAATTACATCTAATGCGGCGTCTCACAGTGTTTTCGGTTGAAGTGTTCTGTTTGGCTTTTTTGTGCTGAATGTATTCTTCATACTTATCCTCATGTTTTCTCTAAATAATTACAATATTGATGAATATAAACATACATGCATACATACGTACATACATACATACATACATTCTCATATTAATCTGTACTTTGTTGGCGAAATCGTAAATAAACCAGACTTAGATACACTTTTCCGTACTTGTGCATATGTAAACATAATTTCACAGAAAAACATAACTGAAACCAGACATATGTTGACACGGAATTATGTGGATACGGCAAGGGTTATATCAGTTATCCTAGGTAGGTTATAATAGGATTCAAGAATGCGTAAGTGCATTAACGCATATTAATTTCAATGACAAGGCTTATACGCATAAAAACAGTTACGTCTTTCAATAATTCTATTTTCTCCAATTACTTTAAAGTCTCGAATTACGGGCATGACAAATTTAACTAATTATTTTTAATTTTTATTTAATTGACGACGACACGATTACAGCAAATTGCAGATGGAAGAAAAGGAGGGTCATCTGGTTTTTTAGAACAACTTATGAATCGATACTAATATGTACGCTTACTGACGTTGCCGCGTGTTATACGGTTTCGTACATATATGATATATCCATACATACTAATATACAAGTCACAATCTACTTTTATATTATTAAATAATATTGCTTACCTTCAAATGCCTCCCGAAGTTGGAAGAAACATCAGCTTTTCCTTTTATTTCCCTATTACACGTCATATATTTGGCAGTTATTTTCTTATCTTTGGCATGTGATTTATTCATCATGAGTGTGAAAAATTTACCATCTAGCGAAATGTACTCTGAACATTTTTGAAAAAACTCTTGTTCTTCTGTCGACAATTGATCAATTTGTAGATCATTCTGGTTACCACATGCAGGTTCAGGTTGTGATGTTGATTCACTGCATGTTGATGCATTAGATATCGAACTTATATTTGTCCAAGATTCAGTAGATTGTGAAGTAGACACTGGACCAGTAGACATCCTTTTACTACCAATAATCGATACATTTATAGCAATTAGATTCATAATGAGTAACCTTATTTTATAAATATAAGTAATAAAGGTAAATATTTATTTAAAGTTTTCCAACAAAATCACTTCTATAAACGAATCTTCATCGCTCTTTCTTCGATTTCGGTGATAAAGGAGCTCCCACTATATCGTTTCTATTTTTACTTTTTTGTTCTCGTGAAGCGGCGGGAGGCGATGCAAAAATTTCATTTAAATGTATAATAATGGAAAGCGCACGTTCGACGACTAACATTTGGATCGACTAAATGAAATGCGTTTTGAAGTTATTCGCGCGCTCTCGTTATAAAATTAGATTAAAAAAATGTTTTTTCTTTTTACCGATTAGCTATATTTAAGAGACAAAATTTGATAAGTTTTCAAATAGCAAAGAAAAATAATCCCGGCATTTTCTTTCTCGTTGACGAGATTCACCATACGAAGCTATTGCGACCTGTATTTTCTTAAGTAAACCGACTAATATTTTTGTCGATCGTTATTTTGAATTCTTTACATATAAAAATCGCTGTAGTTTGTAAAAAAATAAGAAAAAGGCTCGTCGAACGGCAGCAACAAATACTCCCTTTGGCCGTCAAATGCGCAACGGTATGTGCGCACTTTGCATACGAAAACTTCATTTAAATAAAGATAATTTGTAAAGAAAAGTAAATCGCGCATACGTGTCACAAGCGTTAATGGTATGTTTAATAAGCATTTAGTGAGATCTTCGTATGCTGAAACGGTTTTTCTAACTTGGCGCTTTAAATAATAAACGTCGGTTCGTGTTTATTTTTACTTAACGTATTCTATTTTTCTTTATTTTTTGTTGTTTATGTATTGCACATTTGATTGTTAGGCGTCATGAAGTGATTAAGTCGACGTGTATTTCAGCTTACAACGAGCTTTAACATATTTGTTTCTACATGCGTTATGTAAATTTTCCGTATACTTAAGCTATTTATTATTCAGAGATTCTATACGTTATAAATTCGAAAATACCAAAATTATTGCGACTAATAACTTTAGGCAAGGAAGTGAAAATTCATGCGCAATTACATAGTAAATTTTAGTCGTGTATGAGGATATACAGAAATATACGTCAACGTTGTAATATCAAATTTTTGCGACAGGCTTTCAAGTAACCGAAGTAAAATTCATTGCTGTACGAGCGAGTTTTGACAGTCCAAAAATCGATAGTTCAAAATCATTAAAGAAATGTTTCTAATTTATAAATTAAAAATAAATAATTAAATAAAAATAAAAACATACGAAATTGGTTTCGGTAACATTTTGATATTAAATAAGAAAAAAGCCTGGTATTTACGTATGTAGGATTATAAGAGATGAATGGATAAACCATCTGACACATTGACTCCGTATACGCATAAGTTCGAGAATCAACCAATTCAAAAACAAATGTTCCTAAAAGTAAAAAGATTTTCTAACGCATTTCGCATAACTGTTGCGGACATAACGATTATAAGAATTCAACTGAAAATACAAATTTTTGTGGAGTTGGAATAAAAGAAAGCAAAATCAGTAAGTCATTGAAAAGTTGGTTCTCTATGTCAAATGGCGACTGAACACAATTTTGTTTTATTATTTTAAAGAAAGAACTTGAAAATAACATTAAATAGATTAAAGAACTTACCTTTGTTTGTACCAATTTTGAAATCCTGCTGAACAGTTCACCACGAAAACACGTCAATGAAAAGGAAATTATTAAAAAGTTTGAAATAAAAGACTACTTTTGAAAATATTTTATCAAAATAAATATTATTCTGCGAATCATAAACAATAATTAGAATATCTTGTAACAAAATATTTAAATTACTTGTATTATATTATTTATAATGATAGCTAGATGAAAGCTCGAGAACACGTAGTTATTCGAAATACAACTCAGAACTAACTGGACGAAATATCTATCACCATCACACCGCAACAGATACTGATATGTGTATACTTGCGTATTTGTTATTTCACCTACATGCGTATACATGCTCCCAAGTTCGAAGATGTTATGATAAACATCGTATGTACAAGAAATAATTCACAATTCCTTTTAAGAATTGTGAATTATGTGACAAATAATTCACAATTTTTTTAGTAGTTGTGAATTATGCGAAAAATAATTCACAATTCCTTTAGGAGTTGTGAATTATGCGAAAAATAATTCACAATTCCTTTAAGGAATTGTGAATTATTTTTCACAATTCCTTAAAGGTTTGTTTGTTTTTGAACAAGTCCTTTAAGGAATTGTGAATTATGCAAGAAATAATTCACAATTCCTCAAAGGAATTATGAATTATACAGGAATTAAATCCGTGAAGGAATTAATTCTTTGAAACCCTGGTGCTACCTGGCTGTTTTCTTCGATCGGTTCGTCCTCTCGTACTGAGCTGTCTCGTTCTCTGAAAAGTCGCGCAGCACAAAGGACTCTCGCGTATTCTAGTCTCAACACTTTGCAAGAGGCTCGTGAAGACGCTATCGAAATCTACTGCGAAGGGAATGCTATTGCTGCTGCTTTGGATGTTCAATGGATACCGCTTATCGCTTCGATGCTGACTGGATACTGACTCGACAAGTACTCGCTGTTGCTCGCTGCTTCTCGCGGTCGCGGCGTCTCTCTCTCTCTCTCTCTCTCTCTCTCTCTCTCTCTCTCTGTTTCGCTCGCACGCATTACATTTCTTGTGTACCGCCTGTATGGGCCAATTGCATGATGACGCGCATTGATACAATATATGTCATCAATCTTCTAAGCGCCCTCTTACATTTATTACTCTCGCGCACGAAATTCGAATTCGCTAATTCGTTTCTGTCTGGCTGTATTCGCGTCCGGCTGATTTCTACATTTCTCTTTGCATTTCTCCAGACATTTCATATGACAATTTTCGCCTCACTCGCCCGCACACTGTGGATGGAGCCACAGCCCTCCACTTTATGCCAATAACACTCGAGGCACTTCGCTTGCCTCCACTCATTCACTCGACGTTCGCTTTATCTCTCTCTTACATTCGTCTTCTCTCTCTCGCACGCATTACTCTGCCGTGCTCGCCAACATGGCGGCGGCCGCTCGCGCCTCATTCTCGCTTGCTCGCGCGGCGCTGCCCATGGTTCTCACTCTGTCTTTCTCTCTTGCTCTCACTGGCTGTTTGCTCGGTTTATTCGTGCCTGTAAACACCACCGGGTATTAGTTTTCTATGCTTTTTTCGATGCAGCTCCGGTGGTGTCCAGGTGAGCATGGGTTGACGGTAGACCGTCACAACCTATACAGGTCTAATAGGTATAGAGGAGTTAACATTGAGACACTCCATTGAAATGATAGCTATGAATCTACTGAAAGTAATGACGAAGAGAAGGAATTTGATGATAAAACAATGTTCAGCGAGTCAAAAATGACAGTACGAGATGTTATGATTCTTGTTATGCCATATTCATTGAGATTTGAAGAATCAGATACTTAAAGAGACAGCTTGATTGCTATGCTAAAATTACTAGCTGGACCTCAAGCAAATGATATAAACATATCAAAGTATAGGTTCAAACAAGCATTTGATCCCCCAAATAATAAAATTATATATAACTATTACTGTAAAGCATGTAAAAAACAACTTATTTATTCAAGTTCCCATGAAAATATAACAAACAGGATAGTTATTTGTTCAAAATGTTTAGACATAAATAAAGTCAGTTTGTCGTCAAAAAATTATTTTATCACAATAGATTTAAATTACCAGTTAGAAATGTTATTTCGTAATGAAGAAATAAAAAAAGAATTTTTTAAATTTCAAGAATTCATTTTGAAGAATTATGTATAAGATGTTATACAAGATATTTATGATAGCGAACAGCATAAAATAACAAATAGTAATGGAAATAAATATTTAACTTACAACATTGGTTCTAATGGGGCATTGTGTACCAAAACAGGTAAAAAAAAATTTTGGCCATTGAAAGTTATTTTAAATTTTCTACCACCAAAAATGCGATTTTCGTATGTTATCTTAGTTGATATGTTGATAACAACTAAAGAACCGAATAGTCATGTAGCAGATTTGTATTTTTATAAGTTCTTAGATTGGTATTAGATTTATATAATATTGGAATAAAAATCACAGATTTTAATAATGAAGAGATCGTTCTTAAGTTTGTCCCATTATCATTTATTTTTGATTCAGTAGCTAGGCCAATTTTTCAGCGAAGAATTCAGTTTGATGGGTACAAGGAATGCTCATGGTGCTATCGCACTGAAATTTATTTCAAAGAAGTGTCAGGAATTAGGTATCTGATGTTTCACCCTGAAGAAGATTGCCCTGTCAGTCAGCCATTAAGAACTAAGGAATCTCATTCTGAAGATGTGAAACTGGTAACTTTGCTAAACAAGCCATCCGAAAAAGGAGCTAGGGGTAATATATCATTATCTGAAGTTCCGTTTATTGATATGATATGATCCTTCTCTTACGATTACTTGCATGGCTCATTAGCAGGTGTAGATAATCAATTATTTAAACAGTATACGAAATCTGATTTTATATTATCACCAGCTGACAAGCAAAGAACTGAAAACAGATTGTTGTCCATAAAACCTACGCATGATATACATAGACTATCTGTGTTATAGAGAGGCAACTGGCATGCTGTCGAGATCAAGCATTGGAACATATGTTATAGTTTACCATGTTTCTCTGGAATATTGAATGAAGAAGCATTGAAACATTATTCGTTATTTATTAAAAGTTTATTTACCTTCAGTATCAGTATCAGTAAGTTCCCGGAGGTGATACCGGCGGCCCCTGCTCGGGGACGTGCCGGATCAGGCACTCAGGTCAAGCCCATTATGCCATTCCTCCTGTTCCTTCATTATTTACTGTTAAACATCCTATAAAAAGGACACCCTACATATCCTATCCCAGCTTCCTATCTATAGCCCTCATCACGCCAATCCGGATTGACGAAGGGTACCCCCCACACCCCGTGTCTTGTGCCCGCGAAAGCCGGGCACCTACACACGAGATGCTGCGTAGTCTCCTCCCTCCACCCGCACCATCTGCACCTTGCATCCCTCCTCTCACGCAGTTTCATCTTGTGCAGGTGGTATCCCACCCGCCAATGTCCTGTCCAGAACCCCACCGCCAACCTGAGCTCAGATCTACCCGATCTACTCAGGGTCTTCAACCATTCTGGAGGTGGTACGTCTCCCAGCATACATTTCGCTTGTCTGAGTCCAGATGATCCCCTCCACTTCCTACCTGGCTCCTGGAGCCACCCTTTTACGGCCCCGTCCACAGCGCAAGCGGGTGCCGCCACCCTGCAGAATTTGGCCCTCACCTGCCGTGAGCCTCTACCCGCTAAGCGGTCCGCCTTTTCATTACCTATGACTCCTGAGTGTCCCGGCACCCAGACTAACCTGACCTCCTTATGCCTTGCCAGCGTCTCTAGCGACCGTCTGCACTCCATTACCTCTCTCGAGTCGATGCGCTCTACTATTGCTACCCCTATTCCACATCCAGTCAAAGCACTCTCTTATAGCCCTGATTTCTGCCTGGAACACAGTCGCGTATGAGTCTAGACTGCACACCAACTCCTCGGTCCCGCCCTTCCTCCACGCTCCTGCCCCAACACCCTGATCCGTCTTTGATCCATCCGTAAACCACACCTCTCTCTCTTTAAGTAGGTCGTGCGTGCCCCCACTCCATTCCGATCGTTGCGCTATGACAACCCTGTATGGTTTAGTAAACCGTAGTTTGCCAACCATCCTGTCGAATTCCTTCCACTTACAATCCTTCATGATCTCCTTCATTATCCCTTCATCCCTAAACCTATCGCACGACCTGGCTCTGGAGAGCCTGACATATGCCTTGAAGGCACCAGCCCTAATGTCCTTGGCAAGCGGTGGGATTCCTAGCAAGAGTTCCAGGGCAACCGTTGGGGTCGACCTCATAGAACCCGCCATCCCTCTCACTACCAACCTCGGTTTTATGATGGATTCATATATCCATCTTACCTGAGCCGGCCCTAATCCCCAGTGCACGGTGCATTATTCCCCAGTGCATTATTCCACTGATGAAATAAGAAATTATTGTTCAGGATTATTTATGCAAAACAGGCTATCTCAGCATTTTAATTATGGGGAGGAAGATAAAGTAGTGTACGTCGGAAAGGGTATCTTTAGAAAGATTGATGGAAAACTGGTACGAGTTTACAAAAAATGCGTATACAGACATAAAGTTTTTCATAGTATAAAATATACACGTGCACATCCTACAAATGACACAGTAGTACAGTTGGAATCTTTCAACTTCGGACAGATTATAAATATTTTCCGCATGGATGATAATTGTTACTTTTAATTATCACGAATGGAAATATTTGACAACAATCCTTTTGAGGTGGATCACATAAAAAAAAAAATAAATAAATAAAACCGGAATATTTTGATCAGTATCAAATAATTGCCATCAGTGATATTAAATGCAAAATGATGATTTTAAATGGAGGAAACGGAAGATATTTATGTGAATTGCCAAATGATATTGAAATACAATAACTCTCATTCATACGTAACAATGTTCGATATAAATCAATATATATGTATATAAGTCGATAAAACAACAATAGAAGTCGATAAAGTTTGGAAATGATATTGACTCTTGTACTTGTAAGATATAAATTTTAATTTTATCGACCTTAATATTATAACGTTAGCATATTATTATTTTTGTATATATTGTGGAGAATTTTGTATTTTAAAAAGATTTAATACATCTAAATACGAAAGTCCCAATATATTTTTTTATTGATATTTATGTAAATTTAATAAATGTACGTAATTACAAATAACAGTTCTCTCTAAAAATATGTTTTTAAAACTCCCAAAAGATTCTATAATTGTAGCATTACAAGAAGATATATATTATAATAAATATTATATTCTTAATAAATGTTTCTAATAAATATTGTTATTATTGAATTAAGTATCTTACTAATTAGTAAAAGATAGAAAAATCAACTATTATATTGAAAACTACATTTTATGTATGAAATGTCTATTTCAAACCTCATTAAAAAAGATTATTATTGATTAAACGCAATTAAAAACTATTTGAAGTTTATCATTTTATTCATTTTTAATCGGTTAATAAGACATTTTTATAAGGGATTATTGAACAGCTAAAATTAATATATTTTTATTATAATAAATGAAGTATTAAAATAAAACTAAATTTTGCAAAAGAAGCTGAAATTAGCTTTTATCGACATTCAAGCTTAAAATTCACGAATTATTTATATATAATGCATGATCCGTTTCTTATAAAAATATTCCATTACAGTGGATTAAAAAAAATATTACTTTCGATTGATTAAAATGGAATGATTCAATGAAACCACATTCTATTCAATAGTACACAATCGCATTCTTCCTTACAAAGTCATATTTCTATTGAAACAATCAAAATCGATTTTCCCTTAAAAAAAGTACAATTAAATTATATTACTAACTGGAAATTCATTAAGGTCTACTGAAAGTTATATACATCAAGATATCATTTAGTATTTCTTCAGCCAGTTTTACTTGCACTGAAATTCATAAAAAATTGATACCTAATCAATATCAAATTAACTTTCCAGATCAGCGTCAGCTTTATTAAAGTCGATTAGAAGCTATTAATTACTATTCGTACTTTTATTATTTAGTGCAAATTAAAATCGATAAAACTTGGTTCATATCTAATTATGAATTAGCTCATAAAAGTCAATAAATGACTAATTTAGCTTAAATGAACCGATCAACGTAAAAATTGATTGAAATCGATAATAAATCATTGGTATGAAATGGAATTTTGAGCATTAAAGACAGTATACATATACGTCAATTAATGTATATACAAATCAATTTATACGTTATCTACAAGTACAATAATAAAGTATATTAAGCCTTATATGGTAAAAATTCAAATCTATCTATCTATGAAAATATTAACGCGTAAACATCTTCAGGTTAACGGTCTGTTGGTCAGACTACCATTTTTTTAGTGTTACTTCTCCTATACCTTGGATTTTACATAAATTTCAATTTTAATTTTAACCAAAGAAAGTTATGACATTATATCATGATATCAATAAATAAATTGGCTAGTTCTTTTATAAAAAGCAGTCGATTTAAAATAAATAAATAAGTGTTTAAAAGGGGGAGGATTATAAACATATATGTATTTATATAAACATTTGACCAAATTGCAGCGTTGTGAAAAGGTGGATAGCCTGTGAAAAGGTACTTTCAGGTACAATTATGTTATTATTCAAAGTTTCAATTTAACCCTATGGTACATGTAATAGAATGGTATGATGTTCTTACATGACATTATCACGTGAAAAATGTGCCCATAATACATGGTAATATCATGTGTGTCTAAAATTATTATGTAATTTAACAAGATTGTTTCGCATCATGAAAAACTTTTTCTTTTATTTATGGAAGAAACGAGCGGATGTACAATCTACTCTGCTTAGTAATTCAGTAAATGTATTGCTATCCTTATTTCATTAAAAATTAATGTCTAGGACGATTATATACAATTATATATGAGATTTAAATTCTGTTGATTTACATACATTTAAAAAAAAACAGGAACAAATACCATCTTCAAATTATGTAAGGTTAACCAAAGTAACTTGTAAATGAAACACCGTTAGAAATTCTCTGAATCGATTTTTCATTCTATATGAATTTATTACTGTCCTTAACCAATATTTGAAGAATTCAAACTTAATCTTGCAATCATTCTAAGCTGAATTTTTGGTTATTTGTATGTATGTTTTACAAAACCCTGTTATTATTATCGGAAGATTACAGGAAGTTGATTAAAAATAATTGTAACTATTATTACATATTAAAAAAATGTTATGTAATAAATTCCTATGACTTTAGTTGAAAAATAAATTAAGCTTAAAAATTTTAAATTGATATTTATGTAGTTTACAACTTTTAGTTTTAAATCTTTACTTAATTAAAAAATGGAATTTCAATTATTATTATTTAAGGCCATCGTTCTCACAGTTTAATATAATGTTTTGAGTAGTATTCATTATAGGATAATAGGACGATAAATTAACTATATTAAAAATTTTATGATATTGTTAATTACACTGACATTTAGTAGTAATAAAAATTGCGTTCTACATGATAGAATTTGTTCCTGAGTACAGGCAGTATCCAGAATGTGGGTTGAGCGTCTCTTTTCCCAATGGAAATGTATGTTCTGCTTTCTAAAAGGTAAAAAGATCATACAAGTTTTCAAGCCCACTGCTTAGAGGGATAGTATAAGAATTTTGAAGATGGCGTAGTTGAGCAGTATTGAGATAATCAGAGATTAGAAATTGCAAAATTCAATAATTCTAAGTGACTGGCTTGACAACTTATATAATCTATATACATTGAATAGATCATAACGGAATGGAATTTTTTTGCCATGCCTGGTTAGGTCACTCTAGTTCATATATTGCTGTTCATAAATAAATTCTAGAATATATTTAATAAACTATAACTTGTTTGTTAAATGTATTCCATTCCTTTAATATGTAGTGAAATCTCTCCCCCTCCCTCCCCAAAAAAATCTTTTAAAGGTAAAATGTTGGCAAGTACAAGGTTGTTTCTTTATAAAATTATAGAATAATTTTCAAACCCTCCACAACCCTTATGTAGTGTAACGGGGCAAATTGGTCTTAGCGCGGCGACCACGGAATGTCGGACCGCGTCACCGAGCCTTACCTGTAAACCTTGCAAATATGCTACCCGACGTAGCCCTTCTCGGTGATTCGCGTTGCTCTGTTAACAAAACCAATCGTCTCGTATACAAGTGTGTGATGCGCCCGAGCGCCACACTTTCCTTGCATAAAATAACCTACGGATTCGAATATAAGAAGGACGAAGTACGAAATACAGGAGAATTAACTACAGCGAGATTAGTTAGTATAAATGAGCCGAAGACTCGTATATTGCTTCAAGTAAAATATATAATAATCCGCCTACTTCGGTCGCACGCACGGGCAGCGGAGAGTATTTACGCAAGCCTCGATTAAGAAAGAGACGAGTATCTTGTGGCAGAAAATACTCTTCCTCGTACGAGGTACGCGTCGCTTCCTCTGTACACTCTCTCAAGCCGCTACCACCTCTACGGGATTCTTGCCTAGGTCGATCCGGACGGTACGGAGAAGGCGTTCCTTCTCCAGCACACAGATGATGAGTATCTTTAATCACCCCTAAATCGTCTTCGTATTGGCTATAACGCAACTCGGGCACGATGGTGACTTTGCAAAAGGTTGTATTCAACGCGCGAAGCACACACCGGCGTGGTCAAATCGAATCTGGCTTGAGCGACGCGCGGGCCTTCTCCCACTCTTCCCCACGCGTCCCTCGCCACCGTACAGCAACATAGCTTGCTGCTACCTTCGCATCGTGCGACCTAACGAGCGCCCACTATTCAAATAGCACGCTGAACCTCTCGTTACAGTAGCCAAAATTCAACGTGTTTGTTCTATCATCCAAATTAAAAGTTTTCAAACTCACCATGGCCCTTCTAACCGCTTGACAAGATTTTATATGTTTGTACACATCAATTTGGAAAATCTAAATCTCTCATCAATAAAATATATGTATGTACGTAAACCGCTTCGTATTAAGGATCCCTAGAACAGAAAACCTTTCTTTTAGTATCACTTCACTACCATTGATTTTACGAAAATTCTAATTTTAATCTTCAGAAAAGAATGTTGTGATATCAATAAATAAATTGGCAAGTTTCTTTTATAAAAAACCAATCGTGTTGAAATAAATAAATAAATGAGGTGTAGTCTTTTAAATAAATCGTTATTTTTGTCACTATGGAGCGATTACATTGAAGAATCAAGATACAATAATACTAATGTAGTTTATAACATTAAATGCAGTCACTATCAGATAGACCTGCCTTTTAGGGCTACCATCCACTTCGTGGATAAGTAAATCTCATAAGATTAAACAACATGATGCAGTGAGACCGTGTTGAAATTTTTTTATGGAAAAACTTGCCGTCCCGTCCTATCATAGATAATCGATGAATTATTAAATGTTATTGTAATCAACAATCTTACATTATATTAAAGTGAAATTGACCCAGTGACACTTAACTGGTAAAACAGGCCCATCACTCGTAAAAATTAATTATTTTCATGGATTTTTTTTCACACTTTAGATTAATGGGCACTATCAAACATCAATTTACCATAAAACAATTTTTGGTACGGTTGTTCTATGGGGATTTTTTCGAAGCTGAAAAACATTGAGACTTTTTTTTAAGACTTTATCTTTTCAGTGTTTTTCTTTTATGAATTTTATTTCTAAAATTTTTATGGTGTTGCATTTTATGGTTTTTTCACGGTAAAAATTTTATTTGTGTAATTACAAATCAGATGATATGGCGTTTATGGAGATCTATGGTGTTTCTATGGAGTTTCATCAAGTATGAAATTTTTAATTTTTACTGCACTTCATATTTTATAGATTTTCAAGTTTTAAGTGGTTTTAATGGGGTATGTGGGGGTAACTTTCCTTACATATTAGGAAAGGTAATAAAATACTCTACAATTTTACCATATTAGATTTATTACTATTATGAATGTCTCTGCTCATCAAAAGGTCAAATCAAATAACTTATTTTTGCCAATAATAATTTTCTTTAATTTTTGACTTTTTTTAACGTTCTTAATATTTTTTGAAAGATAATTATAAATTCTTTAATTTGACCATTTTACATTTCAAGTTTTCTGCCATTATTCAAAGGCAAGCAAAGGCATATTTTATAGATTTTCAAATGGTTTATTAATTAATTTTGGTATGGTTGTATTGACTCTCCCGCGCGCACCGACTCTCTCTCTCTCTCACTCTCTATTGCGCGCGCCAACTCCCTCTCTTTCTCACACACACTCTCATGCATGTGACCGCGTCCGCTCACCACTACCTCGCTTCCTACCGTGCCCCCTCCCGAGCGCCGGCGCGCTGCGCAGGTGTGATTCGAGACATCACATACTGCGCTCCGCACGCGGTCAATCAGAGGCAACTCCTGCGAGCGCCACCGAGCGCTGGGTTCGCTCCAGGAGCTGTCAACTCACCGAGAGTGAGTCAGCTGGCCGTGCAATAATGTTCTCAACGCAGCAATAATTATTGCTACGTCGTAACGTTTAATGGTAATTTGAATCTTGTAAGAACAGTTTTTCCATCTTTTAATAAATTAGCAGCAATTCCTATCCATGCATCCGTTAAAAATTTAATATTAAAAATAATTCTTTGTGCATCTGTTAATGTTGAAATTGCATCAGTGTTATTTACATTGAGATTGTCACTGTCATCATCAGTAATATTGTATGCTAATTCATTTACATTAGTGACATCTGGTAGGCCATAATCTTTAGTTGAAAACCCATGAGAAATTAAAATGTCTTCCATTACTTTTAATGCATATTGTAGGCCAACTTCTTCAGATATTTTTGATGGATAAAATTGTGTTTTATATTTTTCAGATAGTTCTGTTGCATTAATTGGATTATGAAATACACAAATGTAAGCAAATAATTGACACATTCTTTTTGGAAATTTATACTGTGATGCTTCTTCTAAACATTTATCCCATTCTTCATCTGTAGCTACTAAATTTCTTGCTCTGCAAACTTCATAGTAACTTGAATATGTTATTCCATTATATGATTTCAAATATTCATATGATGTAGCTCCTTTAACATGTAATAATGGTCTATGGTGTTTCTATGGAGTTTTATTTAGTATGATTCTTTTTAATTTTTACTGCGTTTGGGATTTTATAGGTTTTCAAGTTTTAAACGATTTTATAGAGTATATGGGGGTAACTTTCCTCATAAATTTGGAAAGGTAATTAAATACTGTACTTGTACAACCCCATATAACGGGTCACCCTTCCCCTACAAACTGGTCACCCTTCCCCTACATACTGGTAACCCTTCCCTTTTTTTCTTGACACTCTTCGCTTTATTCCAGCAAACAGTCTCTTTTATTCTAGCCAACTCTTCCTTCATCTAGGTTACCCCTCTCCTTCATACAAAAAGACTTCATCAAATATCTAATTTTTATCAGTTGTTAATGGATATAATCGGTTGAGGTTCTTGGTAGAGTTTATTGTCCAATGAATACATTTGTTTATAGCGGACATTGTGTTATATATTTATTTTAATTCTTTAAACAGTAAAATAAAGTTTAAATCAAAAAAGTTCAATAAGAAGGTAAGTTCAGATAGTTTCAAATATAACATATATACACAAGTATTTGTTGAACTAATTTAATGATAGATATTGATTTCTAATTGATTTGTTTAAATTCCACTTATTTGCTAATTTTTAAATTAAAAACTAAACAATATTCAAAGGCGAGCGAGCATTAGCGAGTGAGGTAACTTTGGCTAGTATACTATAAAATATCAAAATATAAGTCAACTGACCTTTCTATTTTCCTGTATAAATGTACAACTTTAAATACATGTTAAACTGTGAGAGTAGTGGCCTCAAATGATAATAGGAAATTTTTTAAAGTAAGTATGGAACTAAAACTAAACCTATGAACTCTGACTATTTTTCAACGTCATTAATTTCTCAAAAATTAAGCTTACAATTATCACGAAATTTTCTATTTTTGAACTCAGAAATTGGTTACTTACTTTGATTAAGCAGAGGTGTCATTTGAAAATGTATCCATCGTTACGGATAATAGGACGGGACGACAAGTTTTTCCATAAAAAAATTTCAACACGATCTTACTGCATCATGTAATTTAATCTTTTGCGATTTACTTATCCACGAAGTGGAAGGCAACCCTAAAAGAGAGGTCTATTTGATGGTGACTGCATTTAATGTTATAAACTACATTAGCATTATTGTAATCGCTTCATAGAGATAAAATTAACGATTTATTCAAAAGCCTACACATGGAAGTCCTTACAACTTCTTGCTGCAAAATGCTATCGGTATAGTATATTAAATAATTTTTATTCTACATATTAATTTTCATATTTATACGCTCATTACTTTATTTATTTCAACAAGATTGGTTTCTTATAAAAGAAACTTGTCAATTTAATTATTGATATCACAACTTTCTTTTCTGAAAATTAAAATTAGAATTTTCGTAAAATCAAAGGTAGTGAAGTGATAATAAAAGAAAGGTTGTCTGTTCAATGGACCCTTAATACGAAGCGGTTTACGTACATACATATATTTTATTGATGAGAGATTTACATTTTCCAAATTGATGTGTACAAACATATAAAATCTTGTCAAGCGGTTAGAAGGGCCATGGTGAGTTTGAAAACTTTTAATTTGGATGATAGAACAAACACGTTGAATTTTGGCTACTGTAACGAGAGGTTAAGCGTGCTATTTGAATAGTGGGCGCTCGTTAGGTCGCACGATGCGAAGGTAGCAGCAAGCTATGTTGCTGTACGGAGGCGAGGGACGCGTGGGGAAGAGTGGGAGAAGGCCCGCGCGTCGCTCAAGCCAGATTCGATTTGACCACGCCGGTGTGTGCTTCGCGCGTTGAATACAACCTTTTGCAAAGTCACCATCGTGCCCGAGTTGCGTTATAGCCAATACGAAGACGATTTAGGGGTGATTAAAGATACTCATCATCTGTGTGCTGGAGAAGGAATGCCTTCTCCGTACCGTCCGGATCGACCTAGGCAAGAATCCCGTAGAGGTGGTAGCGGTGACTGCATTTAATGTTATAAACTACATTAGCATTATTGTAATCGCTTCATAGAGATAAAATTAACGATTTATTCAAAAGCCTACACATGGAAGTCCTTACAACTTCTTGCTGCAAAATGCTATCGGTATAGTATATTAAATAATTTTTATTCTACATATTAATTTTCATATTTATACGCTCATTACTTTATTTATTTCAACAAGATTGGTTTCTTATAAAAGAAACTTGTCAATTTAATTATTGATATCACAACTTTCTTTTCTGAAAATTAAAATTAGAATTTTCGTAAAATCAAAGGTAGTGAAGTGATAATAAAAGAAAGGTTGTCTGTTCAATGGACCCTTAATACGAAGCGGTTTACGTACATACATATATTTTATTGATGAGAGATTTACATTTTCCAAGTTGATTTTAATTATCTTCAAAGAAATTAACTGTACGATAATAGATCATGATTCTTTGTTTTAAAATAAATTATTCTTTCTCTGTTACAGGTGATCCGATGAACGTGTCGTAAAAAAAATTATAAACAGCAGACTTTACTGAATTAGCCTTATTTATCACTGTAAGTAATATACAGAAAAATAAAAATCAAATCCAAAACTTGGGTATATTATTTCTTCGAACTTAAATGATAAAAATACAACACTTTCACTAGCTTGTACATGGAAAAATAGAAACTTTCTTGCATGAAATACATGCAATTAACCTTGTCTACAAACTTATAATTTTGACTTCACATAAATACTTACACTGTTGACTTCATGCCTTTATTGTCTAAATTTTTAGGTAGGTCTAGCTGAAAATCGTCTAGACCAATTTTGAATGCCTTATATGATAATTATTTTGAAATTTGTCGATACGATAAACTTGAAATTTCTTATGATATTCCTCTGATTGGTATGTTTAATGAAAATATAGTTATTTACAATTTTCAGAGTGCCCGAAGTACAGGCAGTTTCCAGAATATGGGTTGAGCGTCTCTCTTCTCAATGTAAATACATGTTCTGATTTCTAAAAGATAAAAAGACCATACAAGTGGTTTAGCCCACAGCTTAGAGAGATAGTATAAAAATGTTGAAGATGGTATAAATGAGCAGTATTAAGATAATCGGAGATTAAAAATTTCAAAGTTAAAAAATTCAAATTTTGCTAAGCCGTATTAACTTGAAAATATTCATACTATCCCTCTGAGTGACAGGCTTGACAATTCATAAGTTTTCGTTACCTTTTACAAAGCAAAACATGCATTTCCCTTGGTAAAAGACTCGTTACATTCAAGATTTGGAAACTGAGTACACACGTTGCTCTCTCAAAATTAAGAATATCTAATTTTTCATTAAGTAAATTAATCAGAGGGACACTATAAGAAATTTCAAGTTAATCGTCTAGACCAATTTTGAGTTGTTCAATTTTGAATGCCTTATATGATAATTATTTCGAAATTGGTTGATACGATAAACTTGAAATTACTCATGATATCCCTCTGATTGGTATATTTAATGAAAACTTAGTTATTTTCAATTTTTAGAGTGCCCAAAATACAGTCTGTTTCCAGAATCTGGGTTGAGCGTCTCTTTTCCCAAGGGAAATGCATGTTCTGCTTTCTAAAAAGCAAATAGACCATACAAGTAGTTGTTAAGCCCACAGCTTAGAGGGATAGTATAAAAACATTTAAGATGGTACAGCTGAGTACTATTGAGATAATCATAGATTAGAAATTTAAGAATTAAAAAATTCAATTTTTACTGGGCCCTGTCAACTTGAAAATTTTTATCCTATCCCTCTGAGCAACTGACTTGACAACTCATAAGTTCTCGTTACCTTATCCAAAACCAAACACGCTTTTCCCTTGGGAAAAGTCTCGTTACGTCTGGAAACTGAGTGTACTTGCTCTCTCAAAATTGGGAAAAACTTCTGAACCACTTGTCTTCTGAACTTATATAATAATTATAAATCTTAAAAAAACATTTTTCACATCACTAGCTTCTCACAGGAATTCCTTCCCTTTATAACATGACAGTTGCGTAATGTCCCAATAGAAATAGGAAAACATGGACTGAAAATTTTGTAAGAACTTTCAAAGATACTTAAATGATGAAAATACAACACTTTCACTAGCTTGTCACGTCACAAGAAAATTGTTTCCTTGTATAACCTGAAAAAAATAACCTATTCAAGGTAAAAGGCTGATAAGTATAAGGTCAATTCTTCTTGTAAAATATAAGATCAATTTTTTAACACTTGATAACCTTAATGTACCAAAAACCAAAATTTCATTTTAAGTGCTTTATTATTTACGGTTATTTCATTATGTAAATTAAAATCAAACTTTCGATAACAACGTAGAGAATATTCTAGTGGGTTTATTGTATACGGTTATTAATTTTTTCCTTCCTATATGTCGATAAGAAATGTATTTATAAGTATAAGTGTATTTATAAGAAATGTATTTATAAGTATAAATGTATTTATAAGATAAATGAATCTAATCATCTCTTCGAGTAACTTGGTATTTATTACATCTTACACTAATTATGACATCGAGACGAAGGCGCGGGTGGCAAAAACGGGATATGGGCTGTCCGAATTTACTCCCGTGGTGCGTAATAAGGTCGCTTCTATCGCCCGGGAGCGAAAGTAGTACATTCGGCACAGTGTGGAGAGAAAGGTGCTTATAATCAGTACAAAAATAATTATGTTACGATGTAAGTCTTGAATCACAAACACTGAAAGTACATGATGCTTATACATTTAGCTGAATAATCCAAAACTCTCAACTATCTATGAAAATATGAACGCGTAAACATGTTCTGGTCAAGAGTCTGTTGGACAGACTACCCTTTCCCGATGTTTCACGAAAGTCTGTTATTATTAACAAAATATTACATGAAGTTGATTAAAAATAATTGTAATTACTATATATGGACAGAATATTTAAATGTCATATTTAATTGCGAATGATCGTCCTAAACATGTTATATATTTCATGAAATGGGGATGGTAACACATTTACTGAACTAGAGTAGATTTTACATCCGCTCGTTGCTTCCATAAATAACAGAAAAATTTTTCATGATGCGAAACAATCGTGTTCATTACTCGATAATTTTGGACGTACACATGATATTACCACATATTATGGGCACATTTATCATGTGATAATGTTATGTAAGAACATCATGCGATTCTATCACATATACAGTCGGGTACAATTGAAACTTTGAATAATACCGAATTTGCGCCACGTTCTGCGCATGTTTGTGACCAGTCACGCGAAGCTCCATTTACCGAAAGAATGGTGACCTAACCTCCTACGGTAAATACAGCGTCAACGTAAACGGTCACCGAACGTCAGTTGGGATGCGCAGAACGGGGCATCAGTTGCAATTATTCAAATTTGCAATTGTATCCGACTGTACCTTTTCATAGGCTATCCACCTTTTTACATGCTACAATTTGGTCGAGTGTTTATATGAATACATTTATATTTATAATCCTTCCCCCACTTAAACAGTTATTTATTTATTTATAATCGATTGCTTTTTATAAAAACTTGCCAATTTATTTATTGATATTATAACTTTCTTTTGCTAAAAATAAAACGGCAATTTATGTAAAATCGAAGGTGTAGAGAAGTAACACTAAAGAAAGGGTAGTCTGTCCAACAGACTCTTGACCCGAACATGTTTACCCGTTCATATTTTCATAGACAGTTGAGAGTTTTGGATTATTCAGCTAAATGTATAAGCATCGTGTACTTTCAGTGTTTGTGATTCACTCATTTACGAGGTAAAAAAAGACATACATCCTAACATAATTATTTTTGAACTGATTATTAACACCTTTTTCTCCACACTGTCCCGAAAGTACTACTTTCGCTCCCGGCCGATAGAAGCAACAATATTACGCACCACGAGAATAAATTCGGACAGCCCATATCCCGTTTTTCCTCGCCTTTGGCACGATGTCATAATTAGTATAAGATGTAATAATTTTTACACGAAGAAATGCCCTTACACTTGCCAGCCTTTTACCTTGAAAAGGTTTTTTTGGGGGGGGGGGGAAGATCTCACTACTTTTAAGAGGTATATAATACCTAAATTATAAAGAATAGTTAAAATCAATTAAATATTTTATAAATTTTAAAAATTAATGTACATAATCTCATGTATTATTATAATAATAATTATTTTTTCGACACCATCTGTAGAGCAAATAGTTTTTTTGAATCATTTGTTACGTATGGAGGGTGGGTGATTGGAGTAAGCCAGCCAAGTTGTTATGTATGTGCCTTTATTGCCAATCGGAGAGAGCTCTGCTCTGTTTAACGGTCGCCAGATTACTGCCTGCGAAGCCTCCGATGCGACAAGTCGGAGGACGCAGTCTCTAGCACAAAGTGCAAGCTTTGTGCGTGAGAATGCTCCGGCTCACGCGCTCCCGCGCGAGGTGCTACCTCAGCTTCGCCGGCGGTCACCTGAGCCCGAAAGCTCATACGTGACACGTCCAGCATCGCGAGGGCAGCGTCCTCGCACCCCAAAAAAACGGGAGGAGCGGGGAGATGCGCGGCCGAAGCGCGCAGGTGTGCGTATCTCTGTATGAGTGTGTGCGTTTGTCCCTGGATGCCAGCGAGCTCCATGTCTCGCGCGCGTTCTTCGCGCCATTGGATTCTAATTTTTTTTCGTTTTATTTTGAATGTGTGTTGAGTGTGTGTGTGTGTGTGCACGTGTGTGCGTGTGTGCGTGTGTGCGTGTGTGCGTGTGTGCGTGTGTGCGTGTGCGTGTGCGTGTGTGTGTGTGTGTCCCTATCAAGCAGCCGCTGCTGCTTTTACATATGGTGCAGAGCAGGCTATACATGCTTCTTTTTTTCCACTTATAATTACTTAGGCTTTAGCGTTTATTTATTGTTTCTCTTTTTTTCTGTTATTTTTTTTTTTTTTTTTTTTTTTTGACAATTTATCGCATTTTGCTAATTAATGGCATTGATTTGCTGAAAGAAAAATGAAAAATCGAAATTACGTATTAGTAGCTTATTTCTAATTTACTGCTAAGTTATTATCTATTTGTTCGCGTGAGTATGTTAGATTGCTCACGCGACTTAGCATTCATTTTAATTTTTATTCGGGTCACTGTATGATTCGTTCGCTGCTTAGCTCTAATTGTGGATGACAGTCTTATTCAGATCAGGGGCAGTTCGACAGGATCGTAATGTGAATGGTGGATGAGTCCTCCTGTTTGTGCGTAACAATTTTAAAGTTCGTGAAATTGCTTTTTCTAACACCGAAGGTCCAGGGAAACCTGGAATACCAGAATATTTATTCTATGAAGTACAACAGAGTGGCTCCCCTCCTATTCTGATCGATGCAAAGGAACTCTGATCTTTTCAGTGTCCTACGAGATCTCTGCAGTGACTATAGTCACAAAATAGTCATGGGTGATCTGAATGCTGATCTGTCGTCCACATCTGATGACCCAAATACCATCAAGCGTCTCACTGAGGAGTTATCTCTTCAGGTGATCCGCCACGGCCCGACACACTTCACTCCTACGTCTTGCACATGGATTGACTTAATCATGACGGATGATAACGACACTATTGTGGACTTTAAGAATAAAAGACTGCCTAGTTTTGGCAAACACTGCCTAATAGATGCCACTTTAGACATCTTCACAGCATCTCAAGTAAGAGAGACCTTTGTTTTTCGTGATTTCAAGGGCATCAAGTCCTCCGCTCTCGCTGATTTGCTGTCAAACTGTTGTTGGGCAGCCTTTGATTCCTCTGAACTTGATTTGGAAGGTGCATTAAATTGGAATGTAAATTTAAACTCCGTTATTAATGATTTGGCACCGGAAAAAACGGTTTGCCCAAAGAAAAAGTATGCTCCTTGGTTTGGTCCTGAGTTGAGAGATCTCGTGGATCGCCGTAATGCCACACACAGGCGTACGGGCCGAGCAGATTTGTTCGATGAGTTCTTTCGACTCTGCAACGAGGTCGATTTGCGCATAGCTCAAGAGCGAAATTCCTTCATTTCGAGTCATTTATCTGACGCTCTTGATGATAACAGGAATATTTGGAAGGAAATGCGCAATCTTGGCCTCTTTCCCAAGCGTAAGGAGGAGGAATTTCATGGTTTTACGCCGGGTGAGCTGAATGAGCACTTCGCTGGAATATCTACTTCCCCACTTGAAAATATTGAAGATGTTAATGACCTTGTTTTGTCTGCGAGTGATGAGGGTTTTTCCTTCAAGCCTATTGTTCTTGCAGATGTTGTACTGGCAATATCGCATTTTTACTCGCAGGCTAGGGGAGTAGATAGAATTCCACAGAATGTGATCGTAAAGGCGATCCCAATTATTGGCGATTTTATAGTTAGAATATTTAACTCCTCCTTTGCTTTGGATTCCTTCTTTCAGAGCATTTGGAAGCAGGCGCAACTCATAGCCTTGAAAAAAGTTAGTGCTCCTTCCACTGTTAAGGACTTTCGTCCTATAGCACTGCTCTGCTTCCTCTCAAAGGTGCTCGAGAAGATTGCCCATACCCAAATCACGGAGTATCTCAATAAAAATAGTATCTTTGATCCCTTCCAGGCCGGGTTCAGAAAAAACCACAGTACACAGACGGCATTAATTAAACTGACTGATGACATACGTATGGCCATTGATGACAGAAAGATAACGCTTTTGCTGTTGTTTGACTTCAGCAAGGCGTTTGACACAGTATCACGATCTAAACTGTTGTGCAAACTGAAGAGTCTGGGTTTCTCTAGGATGGCTCTTCAATGGGTTAAATCCTATTTACAAGGCCGCACCCAGATGGTAATCTCTGGTAACAGCGGAAACTCTGATTGGTGGGAGACAAACCTAGGAGTGCCACAGGGCTCTGTCCTGGGGCCTCTACTCTTCAGTCTGTATATTAATGACCTACGAGACGTACTGGACGGAAAACTGACCAAACATCTTTTTTACGCCGACGACCTTCAGATCTACATTCATACCACAAAGGATAGATTCTATGAAGGATTGGCTCGACTGTCAGAAGCAGCAAGATTGGTCTCTGAATGGGCGGGGAGCTCCGGCCTGCATCTTAACACCAGCAAGACCAAGGCGATATTCTTCGGGTCGATGAAGAATGTAAACGACATCAAGCCCTGGAATCCTTCTGGTGTTGAGATGCCGGATGGACTGATCGTCCCCTTTGAAGATTCGGTCGTGAGTCTCGGTGTTATTCTTGACAATAAACTCACGTGGAAGCTGCAAGTTGATTCTGTTGCAAAAAAAGTAAATTAAGCCCTGTATAGCTTGCGGTTTATTAGGGACTAAACCACCAAGACTCTCCGCAGACGACTGGTCGAGTCACTAGTCCAACCACATCTGTATTATTGTACTGTGGTTTATTTAGACGCGTCGGATGAACTTCGACGAAGACTGCAGAGATTGAGCAACTCATGTGTGAGGTATGTTTTTGGAGTTGGGAGGGATGTTCACATTTTCCCCTCCAGGAGGCGTCTGGGTTGGATGCTCACAGATTCGCGCCGTCTTTACTTTGAAGGTATCCTATTATACAAGGTCACCAGGTTGCGTGAGCCTGAATACCTATTTACGATGTTTAAAAAGCACATACCCAGGCCCACCAGCAGGAATGTCTCCCATGAACTCCACATTCCAGGAGTGAGTACCGTGACCGGGGCTAAGGCTTTTCAGGTTCATGGGACTCGTTTCTGGAATTCTCTTCCCTCTTCTCTCCGAAATCTCCCCTCCTTAGCCTCATTCAAAGTAGCCTTAAGACGCTACCTAGTAAACCTCGACCACTAGGGCAGCGATATTTAGTGAAAAACTAAATAAAAACTAAATAAACTAAACTAGTATTAGTATAGTTCTAGACTGAACCTCGTGGTTCTTTACTTCAACGCAGTCTGTGATAAACTTTGTAGTATTTGTGATTCCGATATCTGTGATAATAAGGCCTTGACCAAAAGTATTATGTATATTATGCTGTTTTTTGTGATTATCACAGTGTCTAGTCTAATTTATTTTTGTATTTATTTATTTCATAATTAATGTATCGCAGACGCAGTCTTATTTTATCAGTATTATTTTATTGAATGTTTTTAAATTAATTTATTTGTTATAATGTTGTTTCGTATTTTATATTTTTATTTATGTATTTTGAATTTTTGCAAGTGATAGCAAAATAAAGGCCATCTATCTATCTATCTATCTATCTCTCTCTCATTTTTTGTTTGAACCTTCTGCTACAAAGTTCGCTCGCAGTGACGTTCCCGGACGCCATACGTTTTCCAACCGCACACGCTCTGCTTTTCTCTCAAATGTACATCTGTGAAACTCTCGGGTAACCTTCTACGTTTTATTATTTTGCAAATTTCATAACCACGTCGTCCAAAAATTCTATTGGCATATACTTTTTTTGTTACGGAGAAACGGGTGTGCATGTGCTGGTAGACGGCGACGTTGCGAGGACGAGCGATATCTCTATTTTATAATTTATCGTGTCGCGCATTCGGAAATGCGCATCGAACGGATCTATCATATTTTTAATCGCACAGAATGTGTATGGATTAGATGATTTTTGTTCTTTGTTTCGCGTTAAATTTCTCGGGAAATTATATCGCACGATTTTTGCGTCTGCACGGGCGTGCCCTTTTAAGATTTTAGTGCTAGCGCGCGTGCGATTTTATATTGATTTTCTCCGTGTTTCTGTCGGTTTTCCGTACTTACTTTTTTTTTGCTTTTTGCATGCATTTTTCGTCCGACTTTTCGCGATTTTGCAATTTCCCTGGGATGTTTTCGCGTTCCTTTTTACTTTTTGTAGGGACAAAAGGTCGATTTTTGCGCCCTTTTTCTTGCAAAATTAATAAAATCGCTTTTCGTAGATGTATAAATGGGCATTTCCCAAAAAAATTTCTCGCGCGTCTATATGCACAATTCCCGAAAAATTAAAAACAAAGAATTTCGCGGTTATGCATGGGCACTTCCCTAAAAAGATTTGAAAAATTTTCGTCCCTGTATATGGCATTTCCTTAAAAAAATTTTTTAAAAAATTTCGTGCCTGTATGCGGGCATTTCCTTAGAAAAAAAATTTTGAAAAATTTTCGTGCCTGTATATGCGCATTTCCGGGCGGAAAAAATTTTGAAATTTTTCTCGCCTTCGTATATGGGCGTTTCCGGAGGAAGAAATTTTTTTTGTGCGCGTATATATGCGCATTTCCGGATGGAAAAAATTTTGAAAATTTTCTCGCCTTCGTATATGGGCGTTTCCTTAAAGGAGCGGATTCGAAATTTCCGCGCGCCTGTTTGCGCAATATGCAGAGAGAGAAAAGAGAAGAGAAGAGAGAGAGGAAAACAATTGACTTCGTTCCGTCTATATCATCGTTTGACCCTACTTACAGCCATTCAAGATGATCTGTCACTCGACGATCCCCGACCGGCAGTCGCTCTGGGGGACATCAAGTCGTTCGAGCGGCATTACTACATGCCGCCAGGCTACGCATACCGGCTCGGTGTGCGGTGCCTGACGCACGGATTTTGTGAGTTTTTCGCGCGCGCTCTCGGCCCGACCCTGTTCTTACCTAACCGGGCTACCGTGTTTCAATTGGGACACCCGCCGCATCGACGCCATCAGCCTACCGCGGGTAAACGTACCCGTGTCGGTTCATTTTTTGGAATTTCCGGTGGGAGAGCTTCGGATTACACGAGATAGAGTGTCCCGGTGGGGAGGTGAGTTTACGCCGCCAGCGATTGCCTTCCCCTTTTCGCTTTTTACTCGATCGTGACGCGCTTTTTTGTTTGTTTACAGCTGGTGAACACCGTGGTTTCGAGGGCTGGCCCTATGGGCTTCCTCATCCCTAAAGACCGGCTGGCGATGACGGACTACGACGCGGAGCCAATTGTCCGTCATCTCGACCTCACCGGCGGCGGGGACGGTGCCGTATTCCAGGCTCCCCTGGCCTGCCCTTGCCACGGCGTATTTGGCTGCCTTGCCGTGCAGGTGCGGCCGTGAGCCAGCGCCTTAATTGAAACGGCGGCGTAAGCGTGGCCGCGACATCTGCTTTTTATAACTTCTATTCTTTTTACTTTTTCAATAAATCACCCCCCTCAGCGAGTCTGAAGGGTAAAATAAAAAATATATATATAAGGCCCGTGTGCTCATTTGATAACCTCATTATGATTCCGTATTTCAATGACCTGCTGCCTGCTCCTTCGCATCTATATCGAGGAAGCTGATTCGACCAGGCGGGGAGAGAAAACCTCCGAGAACAAGTAGTTCTACGCTATTTTCGCGTGGCCTCTTGCGCTTTCCTATTTGGTCGCAGCCGCGGTATTGTGACACGTCACTCTGGGCCCATTTTGTGTCATCTTATATTTACTGGCTTTTACCTTAGCTGCTATCATTATATTTGTTCCTTATATTAATATTCTTGCGTAAGCATGTATATATGTATTGGCTTAGCCAGATACTTCAGGGCCGTTGCGGCTTGGGCGTTGCTCCGTGAGGCGACGAGCCTGCTCTAGGGCTATTATCGACTCCTGTTGCTTAATGATGCGGTCGATTGGACTACCCTGCATCGACGGTAGATTATGAATCCGCCTATCCCGAAAACCAGCAAGGTCCCGATTATGCCCGAGATCGACAGCCCAAAGATGGTCGTGCTATTGCTCAAATTGCGCAGCTCGAAGGACGTCGCCTTTCTGCTGGCGATCTCGTTGGCCGTAGCTGCGATCTCGTGCAGCGCTGCGCCTGTCTTAAGGCTCTCAGAGTCGCCGCTGTGCTGTCCATCAGCTTGGCTCGCGGCCTCGGCCTCTATTGCTTCCCTTGGAAGCAATAATCTTGAATTCTATAAAATTCTAGAGCTGGAATATCGCCTTATTCCACCTCTCGCTCGACGTAAACACGCGCAATGTTTACATCTGTGCCGCACGTTCGCCGTTCTCCGCTGTGTTGTTGTCGACCGCGCGCTAATTCCCGACGCTTCTATACTTTCGGAATACACGCCGACTTTTCCAACGGCCAAAATTTAATTATATTTATACGCAATAATCTTCCCTAATTAGCTAATCGCGAGTTCGTACACACGAAAAAAACGTTCCCGTATCCTAATCACTCGGACCTCTCACACGTTGAGACGCCAATTGTAACGGGGCAAATGGCTTTAGCACGGCGACTACGGATCGTCGCCGCGTCATCGAGTCTTACCTGCGTACAAGTTCTTATGCTCCCCGGCGAACGACTATGCGCGTCTATCTGGCCACTTACTCAGTATACAAATGTGTGATGCGCCCGAGCATCACACTTCTCCGTAAATTACGAGTTCTTATCCGAGAGGACGAAGTAAGGAAAGGAGAATAAACCTCACGATTATTTCTCTATGAAAAGTGAGTCGGAGACTCGTCTATTGAATAATACTTGAATATAAATAAAGTCTGCACTCAATGGTCGTATGCGCGACAGCGGAGAGTAATAACGCACGCACTCAATTAAGAAAGAGACGAGTGTCCTGTGGCAGAGAACACTCGTCTTCGGCGATCTTAATGAGGAAAACGATTCTTAATGAAATTCGACTTACAGTCGGTACGAGGTACGCGTTGCTTCCTCGGTACACTTTCTCGAGCCGCAATCACCTCTACGGGATCCTTGCCTAGGTCGATTCGGGTGGCACGGAGAAGGCGTCCCTTCTCCAGCACACAGATGACGAAAATCCCAGATCACCTCTGGCTTGTCTCCGTGCTGGCTATAACGCACCTCGGGCACGATGGTGGCTTTGCAGAAGGTCGAATATAACGCGCGAAGCACACACCGGCGTGGTCAAATCGAATCTGGTCAGCGTGGCGCGCGGGCCTTCTCCTACTCTTCCCCCGCGCGTCCCTTGCCGCAGTACAGTAGCGTCGCTTGCTACTAGGTTCGCATCGTGCGACCTAACGAGCGCGCGCTATTCAAATAGTACGCCTAACCTCTCGTTGCAATATATCTGACTTGTATGTGTCTAATATCAATATTCCTCAATATAGATATCCTAACGTTTAACGGTTTTGGTCTCACCTCACCGAAATTTTTCGGGTCTACAAATCAGATCTCTAGGCTTGAAAATTTTAATAATTTTTTTTTCACAAGTGAATTTATCGTTCGATGTTGCTGTTGTTTCAAAATACAGAGAGAGTGCCAACGTTTCAAGCCTACTGCAGCTCTTCATCAGGGATTTTTACATAACATAATAATAACGCATATACATGCAAATTCTTTTACAAGATTTATACTAGGCTGATAACTATTTGTCTTTGATTTAATTTTTTTCTACTTCTATACAATATATAATTTTTTTTAAAGAATTTAGCTATTTACTTATAGACCATGTCATGCCTTGCAATTGGTCGTAAGAGAGTGCCAGTCGGAAACAGTGTTGGGCTTCGAGAGTACATTATGGGTGCTCATGGATTAACTTCAGAGCGTGCAAGCGATTATGGCGCTGAGTAGCTAAGTTCACGCAATAGTAAATTATTCAAGTATAACTCGCGCGCTCCGTCTATCTCTTTAATTTATCTATTTTTCTCAAAGCAACTAACAAGAAAAAAGCATGTCAATACTGATAAATATTTGGGTGGTTAAATACTCGCTATGAAAGTTAGAAGAAACAAACTTTTTCTGTTTTTCGACAACTTATTTATTTTTCAAACTCGAAAACTTTAGTTTATTTTTACATGTATTATCAACAAAGAAGACTTCTGAAGTGTTTACTCCAGAAATTGATTGCGATTCAGACATTTTTTTTGCAAACTCCCTCAGTATTCTCAAGTTATAGTCTTAAAATTTAAGTTATAGTCTTTTCAAGTTCTACAGTTAAACTCAAATTATAGTGTTCAAATTTAAATAGATAATTTATAGAACCCGATAAAATAAAACTTTTTTCAATTGAGATCAAAGCTGCGAAATGCTTTCAAATTAACTTAATAAACTAAAATAGAATTTTATCTCAATAGAAAAAAGTTGTACTTTATCGAGTTCTATAACTTTTCTATTTGAATTTTGAAAATAACTTGGTTTTGACTATAACTTCAAAAGACTATAACTTGAGAATACTGAGGGAGTTTGCGAAAAAAATGTCTGAATCACAGTCAATTTCTGCAGTAAATTCTTCAGAAGTCTTCTTTGTTGAACAAAAGTTTTCGAGTTTGAAAAATAAATAAGCTGTCGAAAAACAGAAAAATTTTGCTTCTTCCATCTTTCATAATGACTATTCAACCACCCAAATATTTATCAGTATTGACATGCTTTTTTCTTGTTAGTTGCTTTGAGAAAAATAGATAAATTAAAGATAAAGATGGAGCGCACGAGTTATACTTGAATAATTTCCTATTGCGTGAACTTAGCTACTCAGCACCATAATGGCTTGCAAGCTCTGAAGTTAATCCATGAGCACGCATGATATACTCTCGAAGCCCAACACTGGTCGGAAACATCATACCTTACTCAACATTGCAAAAACATGGACTAAGACGGTAATGCAGATTATATAGTCGAGAAGCGGGGAACCGACAGTACCGACGCAGGAAGAAGATAGTTACAACAGCTGACACCAGGAGGACGACGATCAAATCCAACCTATATCAAAAGTAACCCGAGCGCAAGTATAAAAGGGCAAACGCGACTCGGAGCAGATCACTCTCTAGCTGGTGAGCACCAGAAGTCGGATCCCTCTCTAAACGCTTGGCCCCTGACTTTCTAGTGTCTCGGAGGTAGTGGTGATTCTGTTACGAGCATAGCTCAGACAATCACACACTTATCTTCCGCATCCCCTAAACTATGTGGCCACTAAAATTATAATTAATTAAATAAATTCATTCAGATTATATTAAAATTAGTTCTATTGTTTGATCATTATTACTACCCCCCTTCTCGTTTTGGGTAAAAGCCAGGACCTCTTCCATTTAGAATAAGTGGTTCTTTATTCCATGAGGCGGCGGTGGTTAGTTGAGACCCCTTTCTCACGCTTTGGCTCTCAACTTGATCATTTGTTGCACCAGTATATTAGTGAGCACACTAATAGGCTGGAGGCTGCGTGCATCTAAGGTAGCGTGCTGGTGCAGGGGATTTACCCCAAACCGCACCCTACCGAGCAGCCACCCTCACTTCTCTTTTGTTGTTGGAGTTCATGAGGGTATAGGGAGTCACCCTAGATGCAGGACCATATACTCCTGTAATTTACGGTGGGAGAGCAACCCTTGCACTTTTCCCTTTTAACCTTTTTTCCCTACTAACCGACTACTATCCCTCTTAAACTAAGGGAGATGAGAACGTCAAATTGGCGCCCGAACAGGGACAAAGAGTTATAAGAGGGAATAGTTATCTTAAAAGATTTGTTTCAACAAAAGTAATAAACATGACTGGTGTTTTCTTATGTTCTAGCTTGAAATGTCTGAATCCAATGAGGCGGGTATTCTTCGTCTCGAAAAGGCTCTCGACATCTTAATTCGAAGAGTGAATAGATACGAGACTCAAATACCGATTATCAGAGAAAATTTTAAAATAATAGATTGTCAATTATCCCAAGTCAAAGAATATTGTACGGATATTGGAAAGGCAATTAATTTCGATGCGGTTCGTGTTAAGAATATGCAAATCCAGTATGACGAGGCCAAAGTAGCGTTTAAAAAATTTATGATTCAGTCTAATATAAAGTTTGTGGATTTGAGTAAAAGAGTTAAAAGTATTGAAAATGAAATTAATGCAATGACTAATAAATTTGAGAATTTGAAAATCTAAGGAAAGTTTGTTTGAGTTGAAAAATCTTTAAGATAGACCCTAAATATCCAACTCCTCTATATCCAGAAAACTGTCAAATCATTCACGACAACATGTCGTCAAGATGGTCACGCACCATTCTGGAAAACTTTCAACAAAATGGTAATGACCAACCAGATTATGACCTTCAATGGAGGGAAGCAGTTGTTAATGATTTGAAAGAGTTATCAGAAACCTAAAGTGCACTAGAGGAACGCATAGATGACCTCGAATCAAAGAGTCCAATAAATTTGAATAGCATTGCAACAAGTAATATATCTACTATCAGAGAAAAAATACATCAAGACGACTTTGATTCAAGGTTAACAGCATTAGTTGAAATTGTTGAAAAAAATAATCGGACAATTGAGGAATTAAGTAGCACAGTGAATTTATTAGAAAGCAAGAATGACAGACTCATTGAGAAAAACGAAAGGTTGATTAGTGAAGTATCCAAGTCTGAGAATAAATTAGAACAAATAAATAAAATGATTGAATTGATTAAAGCCAACTGTTCCGGACTAGCCCTTGATACATGTTCGGAGGTATCGAGAAAAATGAAAGTAGAACTACCAAAGTTTAAAGGATTCGTGTCAGAAAGACCTATGAAATTTTTAAAAAGTCTACAAACTTATATACAGTTAATGAGGTTAGAATCCGGGGACATAAATTACACAATAACTCAAGCTTTAGAGGGAGACGCGCAAAATTGGTGGTATCTAGTTAAAAATGATATAAATTCATGGCAACAATTCGAGACGTTTTTTAAAGAACGGTTCTGGAGTAAAAATATACAAAAACAAAATGCTCGGAAAGTGGAATTCGGGCAATACTATCCAGGCAATAGGTCACGAGTCAATTACGCGACATATATACTGGGGTTGGCCAGGAAATTGGAAATAAATATCGAAGAAAGAGAGTTAGTTTATAATATCTCGGAACATTTTGATAGAGACATTCGGCGAATAGTAACAGGACATAAAATTCAAAAAATAAATCAATTTTTAGAACTATTAGAAGAATTTGATGGAGAGGATCAGAGCAAGAGAAAGCAAAACACATTCGAGCCAACACAGAAACAAGACAGTACACATAGCATTAACACAAAAACAAAAGAAACATTTCCAAATAACAACATTACAAATAAATCATCAGTCTCAAACAAAAAATGGAATGAGAGATCACAAACATATGTAAACACAATCCAAAAAGTAGAAGATAACAAAACAATAAGAAACATCCAACAAAAAAGGGGGGGGGCAATACATAATAAACATTCAAACGATTTAATAGGAGAATTAGAAATTTATGAAGAAAAAAACTCGGGAAACTTAAATTAGTTACGTTAAACACGGGTAATAGAGGATATGAGGGAGGAACTACTGCATGACATTGATCCCAAGGATCAGGAGGTTGAGGTGATTCATTGCCCGGAAATAAAAATTAAACTCAAAGATGTCAAAGTAAATGCATTAATCGATACGGGTAGTGAAATCTCTGCAATTTCTGAAGATTTATTTTATCAAAATGAAAAAAATTGGGATAAATAATCAAAAGTGCAACGGGGAGTAAATCGGCGAGACTGAAAAAACAAATTAGAATAGAAACAATAGTAGCAAATATGAAAATTTATATTAATTATATAATAGTACCAAAATTAATAAAACCATGTATAATTGGGTTTGATATAATCAAATTGCTTGGAATGTTAATAAATACTGCAAAAAATGAAATACTCTTTTCAATACATGGACAAGATGGAAATTTATCTTACGTGTACGCAAAAATGCCACGATCAGAATTCACATCGTTGTCAATAAAAGAAATAACTGTATTCTAAAATCAATTTTACTCGAGTAGAGCGATAGAGTCATTTTATTCTATGTACTATACTTTCGAGTGATAGAGTCGCATACCATCTAAAAGAAATAACTGATGTCACCGAAAATGGGACATGTATAGATATTGATAAAATTTATAAAGATTATGAATTAAACTATGAAAATCTATATGAATTAGCAATGGAGGAAATTAATGAAAAAGTACAAAACTGTGTAAACTTATCTGAGTCGCAGAAAAATGTATTAAGGAATTTATTAATCAAAAGAAAAGCAGTATTTGAAAAAAACCAGGTTTGTTGACATCGTATGAGCATGAATTGATTGTAAAAGACACAACTCCATGGTTTTGTTATTCATACCCAATACCATTGGCAGATAGGGAAGACGCATTAAAAGAGTTTAGGCGAATGCTCGAATTAAATATCATCAGAAGATCAAATAGTGTATATATAAATCCACTTAAAATAGTAAGAAAAAAAGATGGGTCAATTAGACCATGTTTGAATGCACAAAAATTAAATAATGTATTATAAAATAATTATGAAGGTCCACCGGGATCGATGAAATATTACAAAGATGCGCCAATAAACCTATAACATGTGTATCAGACTTCACGTCAAGCTATTGGCAAATAAAATTAGCAGAAAACTCACGAAAATATACTGCTTTTAAAATAGATTCACATGGATATGAATTTAACGTGGTACCATTTGGAATAAAAACAAGTGGAGCAGCATTAATTCGAGGACTCGCTTAAGCAGTGTTGGGGTTCGAGAGAGCCACCATGGGTGGCTTTTGATACTCATCGGCAATTTCAGACCGTCCAAGCGAGATCGATCTGATACAGCTAGCTTCACGCAATACAAACTTGTCCTGCAAGTGAACTTTATATAACAACGTACACATATTTACTTTTTTTTTTCAAAGAAAAATATTAAATTTTGCCGATTGCACACAGTTAAAAATATTGCACGAATTCTTTTCAGAATTTTTCGAATAAAATTTAAAAGAAGCTTTCAATTGGTTATGCTATATTTGACGGTTTGGGTCTGGTTTAACGGCTAAAAAAAATTTTTATTTGTTTGAAGCTGTAGAAAACTTTTAATTCAAGTAATCATAACGAAGGTTGTTTTTATTTTTAAGTACATATTTTAAGTAAATTTTAGTACACGTTTAGGCGTAACATGAGATATCAAACGTTTCATTTATCCTATTCTAAGACTCGGAATCGTGCACACTGTAGATAAACTTTAGTAAAAGTAATGTCCCAAGGGTAATATATGTGTGGAACGAACAATCATTATTTTTAAATGCTCAATAGGTTAAATTGAAGGTCTGAATATGTACTTGAAAAAAAAAACCTTCGTTATGATTACTTGAATTGAAAGTTTTTTACAGCTTCAAACAAATAAAAATTTTTTTTAGCCGTTAAACCAGACCCAAACCGTCAAATATAGCATAACCAATTGAAAGCTTCTTTTAAATTTTATTCGAAAAATTCTGAAAAGAATTCGTGCAATATTTTTAATTGTGTGCAATCGGTAAAATTTAATATTTTTCTTTGAAAAAAAAAATGTAAATATGTGTGCGTTGTTATATAAAGTTCACTTGGACAAGTTTGTATTGCGTGAAGCTAGGTGTACCAGATCGATCTCGCTTGGACGGTCTGAAATTGCCGATGAGTATCAAAAGCCACCCATGGTGGCTCTCTCGAACCCCAACACTGCGCTGAAGCAACATGGGATTTCGATGACTTTTTAGTAATTTTTGTAGATGACGTTATGATAGGTTCAAAAACATTTGAAGAACATATAGATCATTTAGATAAGTTATATGAAAGATTAATTAAATACAATTTAACATTAAATTTTAAGAAATCAAATTTTTTTGTAAAGAAATTGAATTTTTCGGTCATTCCATTTCGGAGAAAGTGATTCGCCCAGATCCAGATAAAATTCGAACAATAAAAAACTTTAAAGAACCAAAAAATGTGAAACAATTACAAAGTTTCATTGGTTTCCTAAATTTTTATTCAAAATTTACGAAACAGTTTGCAGAAGCAATAAAACCCTTATTGAATTTAGTAAAAAAAGGAATGACGTTCATATGGACACCTATCGTCAGAGGGCGTTTGAACATGTAAAAACGCTTTTTGATGAAAACATGTTCTTGCGATATGCAGATCCTAGTAAACCATACATATTGACAACAGATTCGTCGGACTACGCATGCGTGACGGCATTATCACAATTAAACGAATTAGGAGAAGAAGAAATTGTATGTTTTGTAAGCCGAACCCTTAAAGGCAGCGAAATAGCATACTTTACTACTGAAAAAGAAATGCTCGCCCTTGTATGGGCACTGCAAAAATTAGATACCTTCCTTAGAGGAGCGAAAGAGATAGTTGTACGAACCGATCATGAAGCTTTAACATTTTTGCAAACGTGTAAATTTAATAATCAACGATTGCAAAGATGGAAGTTAGCTATACAAGATTATAATTTAAAAACTGAACATATAGCAGGGAAAACGAACGGAGTAGCGGATTATTTAAGTAGAATGGACAATGATGGAATATAAAAAGTAGAAAAAAAACGGAATTAATCATTTCCGCCATTGTCCAAAAACCCAGTCTGATATTAATAAAATTGTGTAAAAATATGGAAAAATATCAAACAGAAGATAGACGTACTAGAGATGTTAGTATAAAATTAGATGAGGGTGATGAAAAAACACAGAGAAGATATGAAAAGGTAAATAATGTAATATATAAAAAATGTCAAAATCAGTCAAAAGTCGTGATACCGATATCAGTAGCAAGTAAGTTTATAAAAGAAATACATGTAGCTTATGGCCACATAGGGGGGCGGAAAACAAATATGTTGTTAATCGAACACTTTTATGCACCAAATTTACGCAAAACAGTAGCAAAAATTACAAAAACATGTGAAATATGTCAAAAAACGAAATATGCAACACAAAAATTCCAACCGATAATTACAAGGAAGCCGCATGAATTATTGTCAATAGACTTTTATGGGCCATTACCAACATCTATAGGGGGGCAAAATATATATTAACCACTATCGATGTATTTAGTAAATTAGTAGTATTATATCCATTGAAAAAAGCAACGGCAAACGCAGTAGTTAGAAAAATTATAACTGATTATATACCATTGTATGGAAAACCGGAAGCAATATTAAGTGATCATGGGACCCAATTCACGAGTGACACATACAAAAAAGAATTAGAAAAAGAAAATTTAAAATTTTTTATTCATCAATAAGACATCCACAAAGTAACATCATAGAAAGAGTACACCGTGAACTGGGCAGATTTTTTTAGAACATTGCTGATGGATAAACATAAAAGTTGGGCAAAATATGTAAAAATTATTCAGCAAATTATTAATGAGACTCATCATGAAACGATAAATTATACACCACAAGAATTACATTCAAATACAAAACCATTAAGAATTTGGGAGAAATATTTGCATATACCACCGTCGAATCATGATAAATCTCAGAAACAAAGAATATCACTGGCAAACGAAAGAATTGAACGAATAGCAAGAAATAGAGCGGAAAAGAAAAATAGATTTAAAAAACATTATACGTTTAAAGAAGGGGATAAAGTGTTAATAAGAGCTTTAAATGTGTCAGACACAGAAGCAGAAAAAATCGCAAAATTCTTAGATATATACGAAGGACCATATGAAATAGTCAGAAATGTAGCAATAGACACATATTTAATTAGGGACGAAAAAACCAAGAAAGAGAGAGGAAAATTTCACTTAAATAATTTGAAACCATATTATACGGAAACATAGATACATAAAATCGAAATGTACAAACATGTGTATTCAGCTTATATGCGTATATAGAACCTTTCGCAATATCAAAACAATAATACCATTATCAACCCCCCTTCTCGCTTTGGGTAAAGGCCAGGACCTCTTCTATTTAGAATAAATGGTTCTTTATTCCATGAGCGAGCTAAAACCGGCGGTGGTTAGTTGAGATCCCTTTCTCACGCTTGGGCTCTCAACTTGACCATTCGTTGCACCAGTATATTAGTGAGCACACACTAGGCTGGAGGCTGCGTGCATCTAAGGTGGCGTGCTGGTGCAGGGGATTTACCCCAAACTGCACCCTACCGAGCAGCCACCCTCACATCTCTCATGTTGGAGTTCGTGAGGGTATAGGGAGTCACCCTAGATGCAGGACCATATACTCCTGTAATTTACGGTGGGAGAGCAACCCTTGCACTTTTCCCTTTTAACCTCTTTTCCCTACTAACCGACTACTATCCCTCTTAAACTAAGGGAGGTGAGAACGTCACAGGACATTATCTATTTTCGTACTCTACTCAAGTTTATTTAAAATTTTCTACTTCTGTATATTTAATTTATTTTTAAGAATTCAGTACTTCATTTTTTTTACTTAAAGACCATGTCATGCCTTGCAATGTATCGTAAGAGAGTGCCAGTCGGAAACATCATACCTTACTGAACAATGCAAAAACATGGACAATGTCTACTTTCGTACACTACTCAGGTCTATTTAAGAAATTCTACTTCTACAGAATATTTAATTATTTTAAAAGAATTTAGCTATTCATTTTTTTTTTACTTATAGACCATGTCATGCCTTGCAATGTATCGTAAGAGAGTGCCAGTCGGAAACATCATACCTTACTCAACATTGCAAAAACATGGACAATGTCTATTTTCGTACACTACTCAGGTAGAAGCTGGTATCCTTGCCAATCCGCCTTGAAGTTTATTTAGATATTTTAAGTTTGACGTACTACTTTGAAAGCCCTGATGAGGAGCTGTATCAGCTGGAATCGTTGGCGGTAATAAAATTATCTTCGCTCAAAGAGATACATAGTTTCATTTCATACCTTCTTAAGAGAATTCAGCTATTCACTTTTTTTATTTGTAGACCATGTCATTGCAATGTATCGCAAGGGAGTGCCAGTCGGAAACATCATACCTTACTGAACAATGCAAAAACATGGACAATGTCTACTTTCGTACACTACTCAGGTCTATTTAAGAAACTCTACTTCTATATAATATTTAATTACTTTAAAAGAATTTAGATATTCATTTTTTTTACTTATAGACCATGTCATGCCTTGCAATGTGTCGTAAGAGACTGCCAGTCGGAAACATCATACCTTACTCAACATTGCAAAAACATGGACATTGTCTATTTTCGTACACTACTCACGTTTATTTAAAATTTTCTACTTCTATATATTGTGACACGGCGGCGAAAGGAGGTGCACGCGGGCGGACAGGGGTGAGACAAAGAACGCGGTGCGGTGCGCGACCACGGTAATGACCAGCGGCTGGCTGGGTGGCATGCCGCGCGTAGTCGTCCTCTTTTCTCTCTTCCTGGGGTGGTTGGTGCTTGTGCTCTCCTCCTCCCCTTCCGTGTCTCTCTAGGCTCTGCCTCGCGTCTATTTTTTGGTAAAAGGGCGCCTTGACGCGCTGTGGTGGCAGCCTTGAGCAGGCTTCGGGCCTCGGCCGAGACTTGAGGTCTACGGGGTCGCGTGAGCCGGTAAAATAAGTACAGATTAACACATTCGTGGATAAATAGCACTACTTTATTTTCACATAGACGCGTTCTCTTCTCGCTCTCAGCGCGCACGCTCGGCAACGGCTCGGCAATACGAACTCACACAGGATAGAATTTACACTCTCTTATGCTCTCTTTTTTTTCCGTGTACGTCCTTCCTCACGTTCGGCCGTTGTCTCGTGCTCTGTAAAGCGCGGAAAACTGCGGGCACGCGGATGATTAGTGAGTGGACGGCGCTTGCTCCTTAACTCGCGAACTCGCTTCGGACTCTCGAAATTATTTTATACTTGATAATTGCTCGATGCTGCTGTGAGGCGTGCTCTCGTGCTACTGCCCGATCGCGCTTCATCGTTCTATCTCGCGATCTCACACACACGCACACACACACGTCGGCTACGGTGGTCACGTGATCGGTCGCGTGATTTTCCTAGTCGCGGCAATTACAAATTTCTTCCGTACACTTTTATCTTCCTCGTTCCCTCGCTCCGGCGCATACATTTTTATTCTATACATTTGCCGCTGTGGACGACGCTTGCGCCTCCACTTCGATCCAATAGTTCTCTACGCTCATAGAGTGGGGTTCGCAGGCCTCCACTCGGCAATCGTAGTCTCTCTATCTCTCTCTCTCTCTCTCTCACACATTCTCTCGGCTTCGCATACGCGGCTTTGCCGCTCGCCGCGCCGCTCGCTGCGCCACTCGTTGCGCGCCGTATGCTCGTTACGCTCGCCGTTGCCTCGTGCTCCTCGGTGGTGTCATGGCGGCGGCTGCGGCCCAGCGGTGCGCCTGCTGGCTCTGCGCGCCGCGCGCAGCCGCGTGTAGTAGTCGGCGGCGCTCCCACTCCTCGCGCGCTCTCTCGCAGCTCGGCGGCCGTGACGCCACAGTGGCGACTCGGCATCGTGCTGCAGACTCTCGTGCGCTCTCCCTCTCTCTCTCTCTCTCTCTCTCTCTCTCTCTCTCTCCTACGGCGCGGCCCAGTGCCGGCGCCTGGCTGTGCCCTGGCAAAACGCTAACAACCGTTTTTGGGTTGCTGATGCGGTTGCAGTTCTAACCGTGAGGCTCCCCCTCAGTAAGCAATGGTGGACAAAGCGAGAAGCTTTCGGCGGGTTTTCGCAGTCGTTGCAGTAGGATGTGTTACCTATTGAGAAATTATTCCGTCAACAGATGGCGATATCTGATTTGTAAGCCTCGAAAATTAAGAGCTGTACACAACTGGAAAACTGAAAAACCACAACGAAATCATTAGCACATCGCATGACACTCAACATAATTTTAAAATTCATTACTGCATTATAATAATTATGAATTTTTACGGTTTAGTAAACTAATTATCGTTAATACACATCACATTTTTATTTTAGTTTTTTAATTTACACTTAAAATATACAAACCATATTTTTTTTATTAATATAAAAATGTTGTAAATTATATTAAAAGCAACACTTACAACAATTCATATTACGTTACTAATTATTAATAGTATTTTTTATTTTTGAGTTCATAATTTCTAAAATAAGAATTCGAACTGTCTTTTCTGCAATTGAAATGTATCAATACCCCAACAGTTTTGAAGAGAAAATGATTCATAATATTTATAAAATATATATTTTCGAAAATACTCACATGTCGAAAAAAGCACTTTTTTGAGGTCCAGAATCGAAAAGAGTTTGTTGAACGAAAGCAAAATTATAAATTATAAAAATTGTTCACTTACGAAAAATCACACGCTCTACTTGAGTTAAAATCTATTTAACAATTATTATAAACAAATTTTAATGGTTAAATTGTAGTAATTTTAAATTTCGATATTTAGTTATAATACTATCATGATTACTTTTCATTACAAAAAAATGCCATAGCAACTTTGTTGATAACAATAAAAATAAGAATTATTAGCAACATTAATTAAATGTACTAGACATTATATTGCGAAACAAAAAATTAATTCGACATTATTGAGAATACAAAAATTATTTAATTATTTATGTGTACGCACTACTTTACATAGAGATTGTATTAAAAAATTATGTTTAAATTTCCATTTTAATTACATTGACAAACTCTGGAAATGTTTTGAATTTTATGTAACTGTAACTACCAATCCTTTAAACTGAATTAAATTTCTGGGCATTCTTAGAATAATTTACAGTTACACCTTATATTTTTCAACCTGTCATGGTCTATTCATATTTAGGATTTTGATAGACATTTGATTGACTTCTACAAGGAATTGTCAAATGGGACAAAACTTGACCGTATAATTAAAGGGATTAGTGTTTAGGCTTTGATCTCGACAATAAAGTCGAAGGCTTTTCCAGCAGTAGCAGAAACTACTAAGAAATTGATACACATGTTTTCGTAAAGTCCGTTGTTTTTATAGAAAAAACATTGAATTTTGAAAAAATCAACTTCTAATTTACGAGTTTCTTATAAGTTGTACGATTTTTCTATGAGAAAAAATGCACTTTTTCGAGAAGACCGTTTAAAGTCAATATTTTTCTATTTTTATTTTTAACGTCAAGTATTTGCGATTTTATCTGCATTATTTAATATTAAATTTTTGTAGTTATAACGTAAATTTATTCAGAAAATAAAAACAATGTATTTCTTAATGTTCTTGCACGATTCTTATCACTAAAACACGATTTTTTTTAATTAATTCTAAACCTCGTGAATATCCATGTATGCATGTACAGAATGTATGTACACATTTTATTTATCGGTAAAAGTCCGTTGCGTTCGTTATTATACAAAAAACAATGCGTCGCAAGCGCTCAGCAAAAATATCGAGATAAGGATCTGTGACAGAGAGTTACAATAGTTAATAAAATGTCGAGGTACGAACTACTCAGAAGTAGCATTGTAATGTATTCGAGATAAAGTTCGAAGATAATGCTACGGGTACCAAGCATGCGACATGCGTGTACCAACGTGAGTGTCAGATAAACGAATACCGCCATTAGAATTTCAGAGAATTAGGGCATAAAAGGTCTGTATACCTGTACATGCCTATGGATATAAATGAAGTTCATATTCTTTCGTTCATTTCGATCTTGGTCATCGTCGCGAAAGTGAACAGAACGAGAAAGATATCCGTAACCTCAACGACAATACAAAGTGAAGTAAAGTAATTGAAATTAATTATTAACTTCATTTATTAACTTCATTTAATATACGTTTTGTTGTTACTTTGGAATACTAATTTTCGGCAATCTGCGGTGTTTTAAATAACAGATTGACAAGATTTTTGGAGAGAGAGAGAGAGAGAGAGAGAGAGAGAGAGAGAGAGAGAAAGAGAGTAAAAGAAGTGTTGTCATCTGTGGACCTATATCTCTGGACATATATCTCCTCGTCAATACGAAAGTCATAAAAAGTAAGTATAGTCAAAACTTCATTATATCAAAATTTAATTTTTTTTCTAATCATATTAAATCTCTTATACTTGATGAAACAAACTTGAAAATTCGAAATTGTTACTTAAAATTATCGGAAATTTATCATTCAAATTGCATTTTAATTGTTGAAAAGTCGTTGTTTATATAAAAATAGAAAAGTTTTGTAAATGTGCATATTTCATTAATTTCGAATTTTGCTTGCGCGAAATCTGACGGTCATACAAGGATTAGCTCGGTCAGGTACGAGAAAAGCGTTCGCATTTTCAAGTACGCTCGGCTCTTTATAGCCCTCCACCTCCCTCGCCTACTTATATTTTTCGCTACATCTGGGGTTTCCTTTGAGATTTCTCTGGCATCGAAGGAATCTTAACTAAAACTCGTCGATCACAAACCCCCGTTTCTAGTAATCTCTCTGGTTATCTCTGATACTTTAGTATTTTTCTGTTACCGATGGCAAGTCCAATTATTTAGTTATTAAGATGTGAAAGGTAGTTAGCGAAAAACGTATCCTTAAGGACGAAACGGCAGTTGTAGCTTATTAAAAGTGTGCGCAAACGGTGGAGACAAACGAGGCCGCGGTGCGCGCCAACGCCGTCGTCGACCACGGCGGCAGGAATATAGATTTTCAAGTACAGAAATTTTGATCGGGCGACTTCTAATCGCGATTTCCTAACAATTTAGAAATATCTCGGGTTTTATTGTACTTAGAATCATAATTTTTTTTTATTTTATGTGTCGAAATAAAATAAAAATAATGGTAGCATTGTTTTTTTGTAGGAGAAAACAGAAGGTAATATTTATTACAATTTTGTTTAAAGGTAAATAAAACGTTTATTCGAACACAAAACTGAGTTTAACAAAATTTAATTTTTTTACGAGTAAAACATAGCACTTCATACATTCATAACTCCATATACAACTGCATATATTCGTTGAATTCAAGTGAGGGGGCGGATAAACTTTTAAAATTTTAAGTAAATAATAAAATGAATTTTAATGTTTTATTAACTTTAAACTTGTTTAAAACTTTCTTGTATAATATTATGCACTTTAAAATTACATTAATAAAAAGTTAAAAAAAGTGAGCTGTCTCGCGACAGCTGACAGATGTGAAACATCGAATTTGATAATTGTTGAAAGAAGTTTATCGTAAAGGAAGAAAATGAAAGGAAATAAAATGTTTTTACATCAATAAAAAATATCAAGTTTAAACGATATTCAAGGAAGTGTTAGAATATTTCACGTACTTAATGGTATTATAGTTAGACGGGCAATGCGAGAATTTCGCGATTTTTCAATATCATTCCTACCTGTAACTTTTTGCACTTAGGAAAACCTGGGTTTAAACTAATCTGTATATATAGTAATTGGTATTATGGCGCTATGTAGCTTAAAAATGTTGTGATAATATTCGAATTCATTCAAATCCGTGGTGGCACTAAACGCGACACACACACACCCACACACACACGCACACGCACACACGCACGTATACACATACATATGCACATGCACGCACGCATGCACACAAATACGCGCGCGTACATACAGACGCGTACACACACACACATTAAGTAAGGATTAGGAGGAAACGAAACATAGGAAAATATGTGAGAGCGAATGAGAAGCGTCCAGTCGAATTAACCTTTTGCATGGATGTTGATGCTAACAACGCGGAAAAAATTGGATTCGGTTCGAAATAGGCTCAATAATAAGTACTGTTCATGCGCCAGCCCAGAAAGTTGTGCTTCAAAAGTTATTAACACAAAAGTGCAAAAAATTCCGAAAAATTCTAATTTTCTTTCAAATTTTGCTTATAATCTCAAAAACTAACAGTTTTACGCAAAAATATCACTGAAATAAACTTGTTCGTTATGAAAATTGCTGCAAAGTAGAAGAAGTTCGATAACGATAATTGCAAAATTGCACTAATAATAGGCGAAGAAGTAAAAAACCCAAAAAAAAATTAAGCGCGTTTTTTCAATCAATAAATTACTGCGTTCAACATCAATCAATCATAGTCACAATTTATAAAATGCAAGTTTATTTCATCATTAATATGTATGCTTAATCCGAATCCGGTAAGTTAAATACTTTTCGCAAAATTAAAAAGTTCATTTAAAATATCCCTTTTTTTTGCACATCACTACAAAAAAAGTCCCTCTACAGAAATTAAAACAAAAATCTGGACGCATTGTGGCAAGCCTCAACAACAATGTATAGCATGGATTTTTTAAAAATATTTATTTATAAAGCCACAGGAGCACTACAAATGAAAAAAATTTTTTTTAATTGTTAACTAAGCCTCTTACGCCTCGAAAAATAAACTTATTGAAAATTTAAAAATAGGTATAGAAAGGTATTAAAAATTCACATCGTTTAAGCCCAAATTTGATGTGATATCTTTTATAGAACCCTAGAAAAAAGGCTTTAAAGTCTGCGGTCCATAGCGACAGTTGTTTTATAGATATCGCCATTTTTCTTGCACCAATGGCAAATGTAACTATGCAGTTATTAAGGTCTATAAGGTCATTACCGAAAAACATACTTTTAATATAGAAACGGCAGTTTCAGTTTATAAAAAGTTTGCGCGCACCAAGCGAGAAGGCAAGCCAGGCAGCGAGCCACGCCGCCGCCGCCGTCGGACGCCGTGGTGGGGATACAAATTTTCGAGTAGAGAAATTCGACCGAAGGACTTGAAATTACGGTGGCGTACGTCATTTTCTGACAATGAGTTTAAATTCAATTTTTCCAAATAGTTAGCTATTTATATGCTTCTAATGTAGATTATTGTTTGAAACCAAATATATAGCTTACAATATTAAAATATAAAATTTAGGCTGATGGGCAGAAAATTAAAAGAAAAGAGCTTTAATTTGAGCTATTAAACGTCAAAATTGAGTCACTGAATCAAAGTTACGAGGACTCAAAGAAAAATAATGCAAAATCAAGAATTGCAGAAGCGTAACAGCCTCAAGGGAATCTGAAGCAAAATTCGTTTATTTAAAAAGTACGTGACTATTTGATTAGTGCATCCGATCTAAACCAATTTGGTTCAAAGAACAGCTCTTTTACTATACTTTAAGCATCTCTATAGACCTACTTAGCCTTGTATTCGAAAAAATTCAGAAAATTTTACTAAAATATGCATAATAATCTCTGCATAAAATCACAAAGATGGCCAAAAAAACAGTATCACCAAATATAGAAGAGAAAAAACCTTATCCTGTCGATGTAGCCCGAGATTTTGTTTGCAACTTTTCGGGGCCAAAAAGTGAATGAAAAGTTCGAATTTCATCATATACCTCAATAATTAAACATATTACAATTCGCATTAAGCAATGAAAAAAAGTTTAGCTCGCCATATACATGTTTTTTCTTTCCAAAACAAAAAGTTGAAAAAACCACGATTCTAAATATCGTACGAAAAAGCCGATGCCGCCATTACGTTTTGTTCGTTTCGGCACATGAAATTTCGAATTTCGAAAAAGTTTCGAAAATTTGTATTCCCACCACGGCGTCCGACGGCGGCGGCCGCGCTGCCCGCTACCTCGTTTGCCTTCTCGCTTGCGGCGCGCAAACTTTTTATAAACTAAAACTGCCGTTTCTATATTAAAAGTACGTTTTTCGGTAATTACCTTATAGACCTTAATCACTGCATAGTTACATTCGCCATTGGTGCAAGAAAAATGGCGATATCTATAAAAAAACTGTCGCTATGGACCTCAGACTTTAAAGCCTTTTTTCTCGGGTTCTATAAAAGATATCACATCAAATTTGGGCTTAAACGATGTGAATTTTCAATACCTTTCTATACCTATTTTTAAATTTTCAATAAGTTTATTTTTCGAGGCGTAAGAGGCTTAGTTAACAATTAAAAAAAATTTTTTTCATTTGTAGTGCTCCTGTGGCTTTATAAATAAATATTTTTGTAAAATTCAGGCTGTACATTGTTGTTGAGGCTCGCCACAATGCGTTCAAATTTTTTTTTTGATCTGAAACATCTATAGGCGCGCCTCGCAGAGGAGTAAAACCGTATATATGAAAACAAAAGAAAATTCCGACCAAAAAAATCCCGAAAATCATATGGTGGAGCGTTCTAACCGCTTTCTCCTCTCCGTCTCCGCATACAGCAAGCTTGTCGCGTGCCGAGTCCTCTCTTTCCGACTATGCGACGGCAGCTCGTAGCAGAAAAGCATAAGAAATTAGGAAAATGCATAAGTGCGACAGAGGCAGGCTTTCCCTCTCCTCTATTCTTTCGTCTCCCACTATGACCGATGCGAACCTTCGAGATTGGGCTGTTGACAGAAAAAAAGGTCAGACCCATCGATAGTCAGTAAAAACAGAGTCGGACAGAGAGTGATGAACGAGAGAAAATTGAGGGAGGGAAATCTGTCTGTCGCCCTTATGCATTTTCCTATGCTTTTCATTCGCTCTCACATATTTTCCTATGTTTCGTTTCCCCCTAATCCTTATTTAATGTGTGTGTGTACGCGTCTGCGTGTGCGCGCGCGTATTTGTGTGCATGCGTGCGTGCATGTGCATATGTATAAGTGCGCGTGCGCGTGTGTGTATGTGTGTGTGTGTGCATGTGCATATGTATAAGTGTGCGCGTGCGCGTGTGTGTATGTGTATGTAAAAAAATTTTTATTTCTTTTCATTTTCTTCCTTTACGATAAACTTCTTTCAATAATTATCAAATTCGATGTTTTACATCTGTCAGCTGTCCCAAGACAGCTCACTTTTTTCTACGCGCTCTTGAAAATGCCGACAACTTGCTCCTACCTACCCGCCGCCGAGACGGAGACCATGTGTCCCTTCCGAGCTAATCCTTTTATGACGGTCAGATTTCGCGCAAGCAAAATTCAAAATTAATTAAATATGCCTATTAACGAACCTTTTCTATTTTTATCTAAACAACAGTTTTTCAACAATTAAAATGCCATTTGAATGGTAATTTTCTGATAATTTTAAGTAACAATATCTACTCTACGAATTTTATGTTAGTTTTCCTATCAGAAAACCGAGCAAAAAGCATACAAGGAATAATAATAATAATAGTTGTTATAGTACAAAAAAAAAAAATAATAATAATAATATTAATAATATTCGTAATATTGATAATAATAGTAGTAGTAGTATCATATTAATAATAATAACAATAATGATTATTATTATTATTATTATTATTATTATTATTATTATTAAAAACAATTGGAATATTTGTAGTTAGTGTAATATTTTATTATCAAAAAATTATTCTGGATCGATTTTTACGTGGCGAAAGTAACATAATTATACTATCGAACTAATATAAATTTATTATTTATGTAAACTTATCAACATCAAATTTATCGTTATTAATAATGCATTTTCTTGTGCATAGTAAAGGTATAGATAAATCAATAAAATAATTCTTTAATTGCTGTTTTTTTAATAAATTGAAATTGAATCTATTTCCAATTCAATGTACATAGTGTAACCGATATGTATATTATAATGTATATAATGTATATTATTATTTTTAATTCATACTAATTTTTATTCATTGAGTTAAAATATAAAGCAGGATACTCATGAAATAAATTAAAACTATATACAAATATATTTGATCGTATTAATGTTATTATCAAACTTTGAAGATTAATTTTTTTCTGCTTCTGATAAGAAGCTTATTATAAATAATTCCACTTATATATTTAATTTTGTGAGCATAATTCTCCTTTTAAAATTGATAAATATACTGTAATGCCATTAATAGATTTATTATTATCATCATTATTATTATGATTATTACACTATTTTTATTATTAATATTAATATTATTATTATTATTATTAATAGAAGAATAGAGGGGTCTCCTCTGTGAAAATCCATCGTAGGGCGAGCCGATACGGGTCTTCGCTTAGGGGGCGGGTTTAGTGGATAGTCCGAAAAATCATTATTCATTTTATACTTTCTGATAGGAAAACCAACATAAAATTCTTAAAGAGTAGATGTTGTTACTTAAAATTATCAGAAAATTACCATTTATATTTCATTTTAATGGTTGAAAAACTATTGTTTAGATATAAACAGAAAACTTTCGTTAATGTGCATATTTAATTAATTTTGAGTTTTGCTTGCGCGAAATCTGACCGTCAAAGAAGGATTAGCTCGAAAGGGGAACACATGATCTTCGTCTCGGCGGCGGTCAGGTAGGAGCAAGCCGTAGGCATTTTCAAAAGTGCGTAGAAAAACGGCTTCGAAGCTCGACTCTTTATGGCGCTCCACCTCTCTCGCCTGCTTATATTTTTCGCTACATCTTGAGTTTTGGTTGAGATTTTTTCTGGCTTCAGCTGAGACTTGAAGAAAACTCGTCGCAAGAAAACCCCCATCTCTAGCAATCTCTCTGCTCACCTCTGCTATTATATTCTATTGTATCTCTATTATTGCTTATTTCAGAACATTACGGCTGAACAACCGGAGTATTTTCAAAATGATGTATATATACCTATTGATCCGATGGATGATGCTTTTGTGCCTTTTTTTCCAATGGATAATGCTGATCTCGCTGCTGATCCTATGAATGGTAATAATGATATGGAAGTTGTCCCTGATGATAATAATGGTCTCGCTGCTGATCCTATGAATGGTAACTACAATATAGAAAATATCCCTAATGATGCTATTAATGATATTGCTAATAATGATGTCCCTGATGATCCTATAAGAGATAATTTTTATTTTAATCCCCTTGACAATATTGATTTCAATCCTGATCTTATCGACAATCTTAATGATGCTAATAATTTAGAAGAGTCTTTTAGTATTAATTTAGCTGCGGAGAGGTTCGATCGACTTCTGCAACCTCACTACGACTTATACAAGTAGGTGAAAAGTTTATTTTACATATAGCTAAGAACTTACGATTCAAAGAGTCCTACGAATCTCTAAAAATGAATCTGAAAGTTGACAATCTGCAATGTGATGCAAATTATCCAACGCATATGAATGAGTTTTGAAAAATTGTCAATCGAAGTAATGAGTCGAAGAATCTCCATAATTTTGTTTACTGTACTATTTGCCGGGTTGAGCTAGGTAATGGAATAAGACCCATAAGAACCTGTGATTGCGGTCAATGCGGACCGCAACGTCCAAACACTAATTTAGGGAACATTCTCTCTCTAAATTTGCGTTCACAACTTCGAACACTTCTTCATAAACCTGGAATGGTTAACAATATCGTTATACCAGAATCAAGCGTCATGCTGATGCTCTTGAAGACGTGTATGATGGTTCGGAATATAGAAGGCTATCAGAACCGGGTGGTTTTTTATCGAGGGAGAATAATAATTATTCTCTCGCTATATGGACTGATGGTGTTAGTCCAGCGAGAACATCAAATGTGCAAATTTGGCCTGTTTTTGTTCATTTGTTAGAATTATCTCCGCGAGCCAGACAACGACATGCAATGTTAGCTGCAGTTTATGTTGGCCCGAGAAAGCCTGATATACTGAAATTTTTAGATCCTATCGTCAGGGAACTACGTGATCTTCGCGTGAACGGTATTTCATAGAGACCTCTTGGGAATGAAGAAATGCAAAGCAGATTCACTACGCTTATTTTTTCGGCCGATTCAGAAGCTAGGTTCAGTGCACTTTTAATGACCCGTCATAACGGCGCTTTTGGTTGCACGTTCTGTTATGCGAACGGTGAAAGAATCATCTTTCGGCATCCACCAATCTATCGATACAATGATGGTCTCGCTCAAGACCGTACTGATATTGATATCAGAAACGATGCTCAAATAGCAAATCAGCAGCAGAGATCAGTGAGAGGTGTTGTAGGCCGTACCCCTTTAAGTACATTGCCAGGTTTTGATCTTCGTGTAGGACAGCTTGTCTAATCCATGCACTGCCTGTGGGAAGGAAATTTTGTACGATTATTTAATAACTTAACAGATCCTCAAAACAATAACACTCTTACTGAGCAAATAATTGCAACTATTAGCAATCGTGTAAAGCAGATCAAACCACCCACTAAATTGTCGAGATCTCCGCGTAATTTGAAGAGTTTTGCCAAATTTACGGCTACTGAGTATAGAAATTTATGTTTGTTTTATTGGTTACCATGTGCTTATGATTTCATGGACGAAAATCCAATCAATCTCTGCTCAACTTTTGCCGAAGCAACGTTTATTTTAAATAAAGATTCGATTCTTGTCGATGAATTAAACGTAGCCGAGCACTTACTCCAACAGTATCGTCAAAGTTATGAAAATCTTTTTCCAATGAATCAATTAGTGTATAATGTGCATCTTTTAAAGCATATCACTCGATGTTTTAGAGAACTAGGCCCTTTATGGGTAGCATCCGGTTTCTGGTTTGAATCGTTAAACCGCCGATTGATTAATTCCGTGACTAGCCCTAATGATAGAGCATCTCAAATTGCCTGTCGAATGTTGCTAACTAAAATGATCGAAACCTTTTTGGAAAGACAATTATCTCCCAAAGTAGAAATCTTACTTCGGGAAATTATTGGTGAAGAAGTTTGGGATGAGGCACCTCAATTAGCTACGGGAAGATTTGCTCGCCCTTTTGGAGCTGGCATTCAGGGAGTTTTTCACCCGCAAGAAGTAGTTACTTTAGCGACGTCTCATATTGTTGTAAATGTGCAAGATCCCATACAACGTTATAAGCGAATTTCGATTGACGGAGTGACGTGTCAATCTCATTCTATAAGGTTTGTTAAATATAATAATTCTATCGCACATGTGAATGTCGAGAATGAGCAAATTTCTTTCATGAAAATTCTATCTATCGTGTTTTGGCAACACGATGGTGAAGAAAGAAAAGGAATGTTCGGCACAGCTTTTAGAAATATTCGAGAAGCTTTTAATACATCGTACATGAAAATTGTCGAAGAAACTGATAATTTAATGTATGTGCCTGTAGAAAGAGTTATAACTCCAGGCGTTTTGGCACGATCGAATGGACAAACGTATATTTCTCGACTACCAAATAGATGGAATAATGACTAAGCATATATACACTACAATCGGGCCTTACCCTTTGCCGATAAAAGCCATCTTCCCCTGCTCAAAAAAACCGAATAAGACAGTCTGTTTATCTTGGGAAGCGTAGTGTAAGAGTTAAGTTCAATTTTAAGTTCGAACTAATTTGAGAAAATATAAAAACTGAAAAAATCGGTTTCCTATGTTAATGATTATAAGCGTAAAAAGGCTTCGATTAACTGGAAATTTTATGAGTAGGCAGCTTTCTTTATATACTTTAGATGAGTTCTTGGTACATCTTAAAATATTGAATATTTTCTAAGATTTTAACGTTCAAAATGCTTTTTAATAAATTTTAACTTTCAAAATTTTTTAAAAGACATTTTAAGTTTCTTCATTTTTTAAAACAAATTTTTACAATTTTTGTCAGTTAAAAATAAAATAAATTTTAATCAGAAATTTTTTACAATAGATATTTTATTATTAACCTTTTGTGTTAAAAACACTATGAATGTATGCAAGTTGTACAACGTATAACGAAAAGTCATATGCCACAAGGAATCTAATTATAATCACAGTTATATAACTTATGTTATTGCGACATTTTTAATTCTATTATTTTTAAACTTTATTTTTTGTTATATTTGAAATAGTTTGAGCCAATGATGTTAAACATTGCAATACTAGTGCGAGATAGGCTGAGGCTCAACAAATTCAAACAACAACCAACTTTTTCTTACATTTTAATATAGCGTGTAAGAATCACAATTCTACGCAAATTTTAAAAGTATCAAACATTTTTTTAATGACCGTTATCCTCTATTCAAAATATATGATGATTAAAATACTACTAAACGAAGGGACGACAAGTATGCATTAAAAAAATGATCTACCTCTTGAGAAGCGCGACTGAAAAGATAATTTCATATGATTTAAATGGAAACTATAAAATATTTAAATCGGAAGAAATGAAAATTAGAAGTGCCGTGTCTGTGTGTGTATAAGAGAGAGAGAGAGAGAGAGAGAGAGAGAGAGAGTTTTTCGGGTTTTTTTTGGTCGGAATTTTCTTTTGTTTTCATATACGGTTTTACTCCTCTGCGAGGCACCCCTATAGATGTTTCATATCAATAAAAATAAATATACTCGAATTCTTAGTTCTTAACAGTTTTTATTTTTTTTTTGTTTTATTTTGAAATCTTTAAAGCCATCCGAAACTATTTTTCGGATGGCTTTCCCATTTAATAGACATTTTTTAAATAACTCCATCCTCTCTTTCGGTGATTTTAAATTTGCTGTTAGGCTATCATTGTTGACATTGTTGCATTTGACATTTCTTTTTTTTATTTTTTCTTTTTCCCCGTAACGCAGTATGTAGCAAATGGGGTACTGCGTTACGGGATCTAATTGAACTAATACCATCAAAGTTATTCCTAAAAAAAAGTTTAAAAAATGTTATTAATAATCATATTATGCTTACTATTATTTTCCTTATAATTTACTACTACTTACGAGTGATATTTATAATTAAGTCGTCCGTGAGAATTCACCTTTCTTTATTTTGCATTACAATGTCTGGGGTCACATACCCCAACCCCAGACACTTCACAACCGCCTTCAAGGTTTTTTTTTATGGCTTCATTCAGAAACCGTATGATTACTGGTAAATCTATAATTTTTCCATCCTTACTTCGGTAGTGAAAAGTCGTCTAAAATATTAAAAAAAGAATGCATAAAAAGTTATGTTACAAATTGGTTAAAAACTTTTTATCGAACAGAAAGAACCTAAAGTAACTTTTGCAATAGTAACAAAAAATGTAAAGTAACTTTTGCAATAGTAATAAAAAATTTTCGATTTTGGCAGGATTCGCGTTCATTGCCAAATTACAATAGTCCAGTCGGATTACCGGATATATGGCTGTATTTTGGGTGTTGATGCTAACAACGCGCAAAAAATTGGATTCGGTTCGAAATAGGCACAATAATAAGTACTGTTCATGCACCAGCCCAGAAAGTTGTGCTTCAAAAGTTATTAACAAAAAAGTGCAATAGATGCCGAAAAATTCGAATTTTCTTTCAAATTTTGCTTATAATCTCAAAAACTAACAGTTTTACACAAAAATATCACTGAAATAAACTTGTTCGTTATGAAATATGCTGCAGAGTAGAAGAAGTCCGATAACGATGATTCCAAAATTGCACTAATAATAGGCGAAGAAGTAAAAAACCCAAAAAAAATTAAGCGCATTTTTTCAATCAATAAATTACTGCGTTCAACATCAATCAATCATAGTCATAATTTATAAAATGCAAGTTTACTTCATCATTAATATTTATGCTTAATCCGAATTCAGTACGTTAAATACTTTTCGCAAAATTAAAAAGTTCATATAAAATATCCCTTTTTTTGCACATCTTTACAAAAATGTCCCTCTACAGAAGTTAAAAAAAAAAAAAATTCGGACGCAGGATCTTCTCGCTCCCCACTCTTGGGCCCTTCTGGGCCTTTGTAGGCGCTGTATAGCTACTACCAGCTATGAGCTATATAGCGTTCTCCTCTGTGTCTCCTCTGCCTCTATACATATAGGTATACTTTACGAGTATACTTATACACAACCACACACACACACACACATATATATAAGTGTCCTACACCATGACAAAGAAGATAGACGACGGCATGCAACTCACGTTTGATGTATAACTAAAGAATATAGACAATATAGAAACTGCAAGATGTTTGCCTTGGTTTACCGATTTTCTTTCTGTTAGTATGCTTGTATAGTATGTACCCACAGCACTTCTGATTTCAAATTTCTTTAACTCTATTTCGATATATTGTAATTTCTATTACGAGCGAGGCAACACTTGCTAGTTTCTATAAAATCAATTTGAAGTTATCACTTGTGTCGCGCGTCCCGTGACGCACACGTTTTTTCTTTTTGGGCTTCTTAAATTATAGTAAAAGAGCTGTTCTTTGAACACTATATTAAGCATGTATATATGTTATTCACATCTGCCGTGTGTGCGTGCCACACACTCTCTGCCAGCACATATCGCTGCGGCACTTTTTTTTCATTTAAAGTGCTCCTGTGACTTCATAAATAAATATTTTTAAAAAATCCATGCTGTACATTATTGTTGAGGCTTGCCACAATGCATCCAAATTTTTTTTTAAATTTCTGTAGAGGGACTTTTTTTGTAGTGATGTGCAAAAAAAAGGGATATTTTAAATGAACTTTTTAATTTTGCGAAAAGTATTTAACTTACCGGATTCGGATTAAACATACATATTAATGATGAAGTAAACTTGCATTTTATAAATTATGACTATGATTGATTGATGTTGAACAGAGTAATTTATTGATTGAAAAAACGCGCTCATTTTTTTTGTGTTTTTTACTTCTTCGCCTATTATTAGTGCAATTTTGCAATTATCGTTATCGGACTTCTTCTACTTTGCAGCAAATTTCATAACGAACAAGTTTATTTCAGTGATATTTTTGCGTAAAACTGTTAGTTATTGAGATTATAAGCAAAATTTGAAAGAAAATTAGAATTTTTCGGCATTTTTTGCACTTTTTTGTTAATAACTTTTAAAGCACAACTTTCTGGGCTGGCGCATGAACAGTACTTATTATTGAGCCTATTTCGAACCGAATCCAATTTTTTCCGCGTTGTTAGCATCAACATCCATGCAAAAGGTTAATTCGACTGGACTATGCCACAGCTGACATTTTTATGCAAAATTTCATAAGGAACAACTTATATTGGAAACCTTTTTCTTATGAAAAATGCGTAAAAACCGACTTTAATCGTTTACAGTGAATTTGCTGAATAAATTCAACTGTTTAAGCCAATCTCACTGTTCAGAGTTTTTGCGCGGTAAAGTGCTAATTTGATTGGCGAATTGCCTAAATAGGTTAGCGAGGAAAAGAGAGAGAGAGAGAAATTAAAAATACAGAATTTTTTAGCATTTTTTCTTTCAAGACTGATGATGGTTCCTGGTCAATTGCACTATCTTCAGGTGGATTCGAAAGGGTGCATTCGGTTGGATTGTCTAAAGTTAATACTGCACTCAGCTTCGCATGGTTGTGTTCAGCTTCGTTATGCTCGACATCATCATGGTCCATATTTTTATCGTTGTTTGTATTCGGTAAGCTTTCATTAGGCGAACTTTCATCAAGCTAAATCGAGGAAGTAGATTAATACAAACTCATATGTGGAAATCCACTATGACTTGTGTGCCACTTATTTTTTATTTTTGAGGGCACACCTATCGGACCATGCTAGTTTTGTTTACTAGCTCATTTCAAGCAATAAACCGGTGTGTGCCTATTCAAAACCCTATGCCAACAAAGAGCTACAGGCGAAAAATCGAAAAATGATTTTTGCTCTAAAAATTTAAAAAATGCGCATTATCTACAGTATTAAAATTTTTTCCATATACCCACACTTAAAGTGCACTAAAAAACTTTTAATTTGCATATAAAATTGTCTATGTAAAGCCAATTTTACGCTTTTTTCTTTAAATCCTTTTAACTTTTGATCCAGGCATTTGTTTTTAACCATTAATAGCTTAAAGCTCTTTTTTTCTACTTTTCCCAATAAGTCTAAATTAAAATTTTACAAAGAAGTGAGCTATATATATGCTTCTCAAGTAGATCTTTTTCTAAAAGCATATATGTAGCACACTATATATTATAAAAAATTTTGAACTAACCAACAAAAAAGTAGAAGAAAAGAGCTTTAATTTGAGCTATTAAACATTAAAAACGCACAACTGGATCAAAAGTTTAAAGCATTTGAAAGAAGGAAGAAATCTCTGCATTTGCCAAAATCTAATGATTTCACGGAACGGCAACCGACCGAATTCAAAGTTTAATAGCTTAAATAAACTTTCTAAATTTTACTTTATAAATTTTCTACATTTTTACTAATTTATCTGAATTTGAAGTCTCTCATACCATACGCAATATATATGCTTCTCAAAATCAGTAAAAAAGGATCAACTTGAGAAGCATATATATATATATATAGATCATCGCACAATAAAATTTGAAATCTGATCAATTAGTATGAAAGTAGAACAAAAGAGCTTTAATTTAAGCTGTTACACTTTGAAAACGCACGACTGGATCAAAATTGAGAAGAATTTCAAGAATCGGAAAAATCTAGGAATTTTGTCGTGTACTTAAATAAAAAACGTATTAAAATAATAATTTTTCTTTTTTATTTAAAACCTCATGGTTAGCGATTCAACCATTAGTTTTTCAAGTTTAATACCTCAAATGAAAGCTCTTTTCTTCTACTTTCGTTGTAGTTGATCAGAATCAAAACTTTCTTATGTGATGAACTATATATTTGCTTCGTAAGTTGATCGTTTTTACTAATTTTGAGAAGCATATATATAGCGTATCGCATAAGAAACTTTAACTTCAGATGATTTAAAAAAAAGTAGAAGATAAGAGCTTTAATATTTTATAAAAGAGTCTATCGATCTCTCCGAGGCAAGTGTTGGGAAAAAGGTAAAAATTAATTTATACCATTTTTCCTTTTGTTTCAACGTTTCGGTGAACACTGTTACCCTCTTCAGGAAACTGTCAATTTTTATTTCAATAAATAAATGAGCACAATACAGTTATAATATGTGACAAATTATGACTTACATATAGAGGAGCACAACAGCCTATAGATCGAACGTGTTTTCTTCCCCGGCCAATCTCAGGCGGAGGAAGGAGAAGCGAGAAGCAAGGAGACGGACTATTATTGTTCCGGCTTCCTCGACTACTGTTTCAATAATAAGGAAACAAGAGGTGTAGCCAACGCTTTTATATCAGCGAGGAGTCTCGCTAACTTTCGAGCGGTCTGTTTACAAGTGACGTCAATGCTCGCCGCTCTCATGCATGTTTACAAATTTTTAAAGTCGTCTATAATCCGTTTTGTCATTGATCTGTTGCTATTTCATCCGGATACCATCCGGATGGTACTTCTATAAATAGCAACAGATCAATGAAAAAATGGATTTTAATTAATTTCAAAATTCAATTTTTTATGATGTGATTGAATCCTATTATATCGCATGATGAATTTGGACCTCATCACATGATATTTTCACATGTCATTATCAGTACTTTTATCATATGATGACATCATGCAGCAATCTCATGCGATTCCATCACATGATACCTTTCAACAGGGAAAACAATAGAAGAAAAAAACTTTGTACACAAATTAACAGAGACTAATGATTTCATTAAGAGTCACAAAGATATTATGTTTACCTTTGCGGACAAGGGTAACACGACGGTTGCAATGTATAAGAACGATTGCATCGAAAAAATGGAGACTCTTCTAGCAGATAGGGATACTTACACTACGGTTAAGAAAAATCCGCTGTCGAAATTACAGACAAAGGTGAGAAGCTTTCTAAATGTTTAGAATGATAATGGTTTTCTTGAGAAAAAATATAGTAGACATAAACTTACTCAATCGGTTACGATTTTACCAAAAGCATATGGATTACCAAAAATCCACAAAAAAGATTATCCGTTGCGACCGATTATTTCAACAATAGGATCACCTACATATTTTTTCTCAAAGACATTATTCAAAAATCTACAAAGCAATTTGGATAAGCCAAAATCCTATGTAAAAAATAGTTATAAATTAATCGAAAAAATAAAACATGTGAATGTTCTAGCGGACTACTGTATTGTAAGTCTTGACGTAAAGTCGCTATACACAAATATTGACAAAGCATTAGTAAAAAGTAGTATCGAAAAGAGATACACGCGAATAGCTAGAGGTTCTGACATTCCACTCGATGAGATATTAGCAGTATGTGAGTTACTTATGGAGAACACGTTTTTTCAATTTAACAATAAATTTTACAAACAACTTTTTGGTACTCCAATGGGCTCTCCGATCTCGGGATTATTCGCTGATTTAGTCATGGATGATCTCGAGACGGACTGTATTTCCAAACTTTCGTTTAAACCGATATTTTTTTATTTTTTTACCGTTACGTGGATGATATTATTACATGCATTTCGAAAACAAAAATTAATGAAACACTTAATATATTTAATTCGTACAATAGCCGGTTACAATTTACACATGAAATTGAAATAAATGACTCCATAAGTTTCTTAGACGTTTTGTTGGTAAAGAATACAGGCAAAATCATGACTGATTAGTACACGAAACCCACCTTCTCTGGTAGATTTTTAAATTATCATTCACAACATCCTGAATCTCAAAAAATCGCCATGGTGTACAATCTTATTGATAAAGCTATTAAATTATCGGACAAATATTTTCATAAGAAAAACATCAATATTGTAAAAAAATTACTAGCTGCAAATAATTATCCTGTCAACTTTACCAACAATTATATAAAAAAAACGGATTGACAAAATAAATTTAAATGCACAATATCAACGTTGCAATAACGACACAAATTTTAAAAACATTATTACTTTACCCTATGTCAAAGGGTTTTACGAACAAATGCAACACTCTTTAAAAGAAAAATTTATTACGACAGTGCCGAAAATACACAATCATATGTGTAATATTATAGTTAAAGGCAAAGACAAAAGAGAAAAACAATTAGAAAAGTATGTTGTATATAAGTTACAATGTAATGATTGTACGGCTACATAGGTGGGCCAAATCAAGAGAAGTGTATGTACACGTATTGAGGAACATAAAAAATCTAAAAATAATGTCATACATGAACACAATAATAAATCATAGTTTCAATTTTGAAAAAATAAATATTAATGATAAAGAAAGCAATTTAAATAAAAGACTTGTTTCAGAAATGTTACACATAAAAATGCAGGATAATGGTATCAATACAATGGAAGATACACAGAAACTCAATAACGTGTACACACACTTATTACACCGATTGAAAAGCAAAACGGATTATAGACGACTTTAAATTTTGTAAACATGCATGAGAGCGGCGAGCATTGACGTCACTTGTAAACAGACCGCTCGAAAGTTAGCGAGACTCCTCGCTGATATAAAAGCGTTGGCTACACCTATTGTTTCCTTATTATTGAAACAGTAGTCGAGGAAGCCGGAACAATAATAGTCCGTCTCCTTGCTTCTCGCTTCTCCTTCCTCCGCCTGAGATTGACCGGGGAAGAAAACACGTTCGATCTATAGGCTGTTGTGCTCCTCTATATGTAAGTCATAATTTGTCACATATTATAAATGTATTGTGCTCATTTATTTATTGAAATAAAAATTGACCGTTTCCTGAAGAGGGTGACAGTGTTCACCGAAACGTTGAAACAAAAGGAAAAATGGTATAAATTAATTTTTACCTTTTTCCCAACACTTGCCTCGGAGAGATCGATAGACTCTTTTATAAAATATTAAAAAACACCGAGGGATAAAGTCTTTGAATATTGTGTTATACACATATTCACACATACATAAGAGCTTTAATTTGAGCTATTAAACTTTGCAATTGGTCTGTTGAATCGGAAGGTACGAGGTTTTGAAAAAAGGCAAATTTCGCTTATTTTCATAAAATCACTCGATTTTGGTAAATACAGAGATTTTTTCCTTTTTTTCAGATGCTTGAAACTTTTGATTCAGTTGTGCGTTTTCAATATTTAATAGCTCAAATTAAAGCTCTTTTCTTCTACTTTTTTATTAGTTGGTCCAAAAATGTTTATAATATATAGTGTGCTATGTATATGCTTTTAAAAATAGATCTACTTGAGAAGCATATATAGCTCAGTTCTTTGTAAAATTTTAATTTACATTTATTGGCTGAAAAGTAGAAGAAAAGAGATTTAATTTAAGCTATTAATCGTTAAAAACGAATGCCTGAATCAAAAGTTAGAAGGATTTAAAGGAAAAAAGCGCAAAATTAGCTATTTTATAAAAAAGCACCTGAAACAGAGCTCGTTGTCTTTAAATGTGCGTATCTTTTGATCAGTGAATCCGATCCAGACAAATTTATATGCAAATTAAAGGTCTTTTAGTGTACTTTAAGTGTAGGTATATGGAAAAAATCCAAAAAATTTTAATACTGTAAATAATGCGCGTTTTTTTAATTTTTAGAGCAAAAGTCGCGGTCATTTTTTTCGATTTTTCGCCCGTAGCTCTTTGTTAGCATAGGGAATAGGTACACACCGATTTATTATTTGGAATATAAGCTACCAAACAAAACTAGCATGGTCCGATAGGTGTGCCCTCAAAAATAATAAAATAAAATAGGGCAATTTTCGAACCGACTTGTGTGCTACTTTCTGGTGGATTTCCACATATATAGGCCAGTTATTTAATGTTATTTTTTTAAGTTATACTTACATTCAAAAATGTTGTCAAAAGGCTGCAATCTTCTTCATTTGGATCAATTGTGACTTCGGCGCCGACTGATTGAAGCTCCGATTCATCTTGTTCAATCTGGAGAATTGGCATTTTTATTTTTATTAGTTATTTATACATGTTTATTTATTTATATATGTAGACTGAACACAAAAACTTTTTGCTAAGGATTTTAAAACTTTTTTTTAATTAAAATTTTTATTTTCTACTTAATTTAAATTCTATAAATATTTACCAGCACAATTTCGACTGCTTGAAGATTATTCGGTACACTTTGCTCAATATCTTCGCAAACCTTGTGAGAATCCGTATACATCGAACGATTGAACTTGTTTCTGTAGTACTGTACGTAAAGATAAAAATATTAATATTGGAAGGAATCAGGAAGGGTTTTGGTTGCTAATAGAAGTTTGCATTGCTAAAAAATATATTTTGAATTTAAATTCCAAATACGTCAAATTCAATTAAATAGTCAAATACAACAAATGTTAAATGATAACAATGTCTTATAGGTTTGAAGAAAAAAAGAAAACATTGATAGTTGTCGTATAAGCTCGATGAGACTTTAACTTCCAGTCTTTAAATAAACTAAACATTTTACTAAAGAATTCAACCTTGACCATTTTTTAGCAGTTAATAAGCTATAAGTTTGAATCACGTTCATATGGGAAAATCCGCCAAAATAGTTCAGATAATTGCAGTGGAAATAGACTGAAAAAAACCTCGTGAGTCTCGTCTGGGGCAGCGTTTTTTTTTTGTTCTACAGAACCCCCAGAACACGAAAAAAATAGTGTTCCCGCGAAATCGAATGAGTGTTTTTGGGTATTTAGATGTTGGTGTAAAAATGTACAAAAAAAATTCGTTTTTTAAGCGTTTTTTTTTCAATCCGAATTTAGAGGGAGAAGGAATTTTATTTTTAGTGTCGCAAATATGCACAAAAGTTCACAAATTTTCTGAGCTTTTCAAATTAGTCAAGCTTTTTTGTCTATGATTTTTTTTAACAAAATGACGGCGGTTTTTGTGAAATAGCGTGATGTTAAACTTTGTTGTGAGTGTGATGTTAAAAATGAATTTTTTTTTCAAGAAATATCACCAATTTTGAATTTTTCCAATTTGCAGAATTTTTGAAAAATTAAAAAATGGCTTTAAATTTTTTGATAAAATTCATACGTATTCTTTGAGTAATTTGAAGCATTTTTATTCTACAATATTTTTTCGTTAAGGTGATATTTCTTGAAAAATAATTCATGTTTAACATCACACTCACAACAAAGTTTAACATCACGCTGTTTCACAAAAAAGCTTGACTAATTTGAAAAGCTCAGAAAATTTGTGAACTTTTGTGCATATTTGCGACATTAAAAATAAAATTCCTTCTCCCTCTAAATTCGGATTGAAAAAAAACGCTTAAAAAATGAATTTTTTTTGTACATTTTGACACAAACATCTAAATATCCAAAAACACTCATTCGATTTCGCGGGAACACTATTTTTTTCGTGTTCCGTGGGTCCTGCAGAACAAAAAAAAACACTGCCCCAGACGAGTCTCACGAGGTAATTTTTCGGTCTATTTCCACTGCAATTATCTGAATTATTTTGGCGGATTTTCCCATATACAGATTATATTATAAATAACTAAAATTATTATTACTTACTTGTATCGAATGGCCTTTCTTTAATATTTTTGCACCTCTCTGGCCACCATTATTATCAGGACAGGCAGGTCTTTTCATTTGTCTGCTGATCTGAAATGCGTAGCAAGATATAATACATAATTAGATATGCATGGTCTATTTTTCTGCACGAAGAGAATAAAACGCGTAGGTGCCATATGAACAAAATAATTTTTCTCGATTGCACTAAGATAGATTTTCAGGTATTGTGTTCGACACTAATCAAATGCAAGAAAATGCAAGAATTTTGTTCTTTGATATCGCGGTAGCAAAAATTGAGTTAGTCATACTCGCGGGGCTATGCTTTGACGCTTCAAAAAATAAAAGCTCGATGAGACTTCAACTTTGAATTTTTAAATACAGTCAACATTTTACTAAAGAACTAAACCTTGATCATTCTTTTTGGCAGATAATAAGCTATACTTTTGCAAATATGATTATTACGTACTTGTACTGCATGATTTTTCTTTAATGTTTTTATGTCTCTCTGGCTACCTTCATTGTCGAGACAGGCGTGTCTTTTGATTACTCTGCTGATCTGAAATGAGTAGCAAAATAACATAAATTATATATTAAAAAATTTGAATTTAGTCTTATTGTCAGAAAAGTAGAAGAAAAGAGATTTAATTTAAGCTATTAAGCGTTGCAAACGAATGCTTGGATCAAAATTTAAAAGGATTAAAACAAAAGCGTAAAATTGGCTATTTTTGTAAGTGCCTGAAGCAGAGTCCGTTGTCTTTAAATATGCATATCTTTTGATCAGTGCATCCGATCTAGACAATTTGGTATGCAAATTAAAGGTCTTTTAGAGTCATTTAAGTCTACGTAAAAGAAAAAATTCTAAAAAATTATAATACTATAGATAATGTAAAATATCCTACATTTTCTCAAATATAAGGCTAAATTAAATATAGATGGGCTTAAAGTATACTAAAAGAGCTATCATTTGACCCCAAATTTGTCTAGATCGGATGCATTGATCAAAAGTCACGTACATTTGAAATAAACGAATTTTACTTCAGACTCGCAAACGTACGTGACTTTTGATCAGTGCATCCGATCTAGACAAATTTCGATTCAAATGATAGCTCTTTTAGTATACTCTAAGCCTATCTATATTGAATTTAGCCTTGCATTACAGAAAATCCAGGATATTTTTCTATAAAATGCGTTATAATCTCTGCATAAAATCACAAAGGTGGCAAAAAGATCGGTACGTGGATTCACTATTTTTTTCTTGTTCTGTATGTCCTATAGAACAAAAAAATCTTGTCCGGTTGATGTATCCTGAGATTTTTTTGCAACTTTTGGGGGAAATACCGAGACTTCAACTTTAAGTTTTCAATTACAGTCAATGTTTTAATAGAGAATTCAACCTTTTTTAGTAGTTAATAAGTTATAAGTTTGAAGTCCGTACAGTTTATATTTATGCAAATAACTTTTTTGCTTTTAACTCGTAAAGTAAGAGAGTAACGTAAGAAGAAGAGTAACTCAAGAAGAGAAAAGTTGTAGCTGATTTATTATTATTATTAAGTAGCGGACGAATGGACATGGAGGAAACCTCGGAAAACCGTGGAAAACACCGCAAAATCGACGTTTTTTTAAAAATCGAAAACTCAGCCATTTTTTAACTTTTAAGGCTGAAATTTGGAATGAAGGAAAGGCTTTATACCTACTTTTATGTTGCCGAAAATTGGAGCTCTCCGCCAATTACTTTTTGCGTAATTGCAAATTGAATTTTTTATATACGATTTCAGTGCACTTTTGTGTGCGTGAGCACGAGAAATTAGGGGGTCTTACAGGAATTTGGAATACAGCAGTAGTATAATAGTACCATGGAGAATGTAAACAAATATGACCTTGACCTCCATGACCTCTCGCCCATGTCACTTTAGTCAAGATTATATTTATTTACACTCACGATGGTACCTAAGCTACTAGAGAGACCCCCACCTCTCCCTCTATTGTTTAGCGAGACACTTTGGAGAGACCTCCGCTCGCCAAAGTGTCAGCGCGGTCCGGCGCGACGATCTCCGCTTATCGCTGCGCACTCAGGAGAGAAATCCGAGCGTCAGAGATGATAAAAAGTGGAGTACGCAGAAGAAAATATATAAAATAATAATAAATGAAAAAACTTACATGCTTCCCGCTCTTCTCCCCGCTGTCGCTCTCTTTCTCTCTCTCTCTCTCTCTCTCTCTATCTCTATCTCTCTCTCTCTCTTCCTGCAGTTTATTATTATATTAGTACTTAAAAACTAAACTATTTACACTTTCACAATAACTGTTTAATTTTGGCAATGAGTTGGCTGCTCATTGCAGTTTGGGCAAAGCCACTCATTGCAAGCGGTGCACCGACTCCACTGGCGAGTCCGCTGACAATAAAAAACTTTTGCGCACCCCCAGCAAAAATCGTGGTTGCGGCGCGGCACATCCACGTTCCTTTGTGCGTGCCAATTAGCATAGTAATAATTGTGCACGCGCTGGAGGCGCACACGGAGCTGCCTCAGCGCCAAGGCTTTTCGCATTTTTGTCATGCGAATGACATCATCGTAATAGTTTTTTTTTAGTTGAATGAGACGGCGAGCCCTAGCTCGCGCGTCTCATAGTCATCGGCCATGGCGACGTCATTATTTTCGGCATCAGTCATGGCATCTACGCCGGAGGCGTCACTCCGGTCACTTTCACTATCACTCTCACCCCCACTGACCGGTGCATTTCGATCGTTCAACACGGTCGTCGCACTACTTATTGAGATGCTCGAGTATCCGCTCTCGTTGGAACTCGAGTCATCCTCCAAATCAGCGAGTAGACGACGCCGTGCCTCTTCCTCCAAGACAGCTGCTTCTGCTGGTGGTAGTGGTGGTGATGGTGGTGGTCGCGATGGCGAAGATACCGGTGACGGTGATGGTAGTGGTGGTGGTGATGGTGACGGCGATGCGGCGATTATCTTATCGCTCCCGATAAAAGCACCGTCAAACTGCGGTGGCGGTGTAGGAATTAACGAGGGCGACCCGATCGCGACAAAATTTATGACTGACGCCACATTTACTACACCACATCCCAAAAAATATGCCACCTCTTGATCCGGATCACCGTTAATTAAAAAATCGCCAGGTGGTAGTTGCACCGGTGCGGGCACTTCAGGCAAGTTTCCCTGCTCGAAGCGGAAATTGATTTCGGCCACCGAAAGTACACGCATTTTTAAAGTTTTTAATTAGAGATCAAGATCTTGACTGCTCGCGAACTGGACAGGGACTGATGAGATTTTCAGACCTCTAGCCAGCATCTTCCCTCTTCTGCATTTTCAAAAAAGTAATTTTGCACTTTTGTCTAGGAACCAGACAAAAGTTAGCAAGTAGCTTTTTTTATCGCGACACGTCACTTTCACAGCATCTCGGATTTATCAGAGATGCAGCGAAATCTGTAGCTCTGAGAGCAGGAGAGCGAGGTCCCCCCGTTCGAGTACAATCAGCGTTTTCGTGGGAATGGTATTTTTCACCCATTGCCACGATGCTCGTATGGATTTTCGTATGACAGCAGAAATCTCTCTCTCTCTCTCTCTCTCTCTCTCTTTCTCTCTCGCTCATTAGTGTCGGAATCAATTGATTACTAATTCAATGAAAACTTAAATTTTTCATTATTTTATTAGTTCACGATATCGTGTATACCAAATAAATAATGCATACATGATAATACAATTTATTTTCTAATTGTAATACCCGAAAAAACAATCGAAAATGGACAAACTGTATTAGGAGCATATGAAGAGCGAGAAAGTGGCAGCTCCAGATGACACGCGAGAGAAGAAGGTGTGAAGATGGGCTGGTACTCTAGTCTAGAGAGGCGTCACTTATCACGGCTACTCTACACGCCCTTAGTCTCTTGAGTGGCTAGTGAAATCCTAATCTTGGACGAATGAGGAGTCGACCGGTCAAGCGAGGCGATGGCAATTTTTCTAAGTCCATTATAATGGCGGACATAGAATATAAATCAGCCATCTCCTTTATTAATATATTACCCTATTCATTAACACATCTTTTAACTATAGATTTACATAAATAAATCAATAAAATATTGGTGCATGTATCGGTAAACATCCGCGGATCCTTACTGAACACGAAATTCGACACCACCCCAAAATTTGGACTTGGCCCACCCTTATTTCTATGGAAATATTGATAGTGGAAGGGGGTGAGGGTCGGTCTGTATAGTATTGGTCCTCCAATACAGATCCCGCGAGATGAAATTTGATACCAACCAATTTTTTACTTGGCCCACCCCAATATCTTCGAAGATTATGGGTAGATTAATTCGCGGGATAATCAACTTTTAATGTACTCCCTATAAGCTATCCAATGACACACAACACGAAGCGATTGGATCATTTTCAAGAATTTCCAAATTTCCAAATCAATCAATCGCTTATATTCCAAATTTCCAAATCAATCAATCGCTCATATCTTCGAAACTATTGATCAGATAATTTCGCGGGATAAGGCTTTTATGAAGCACAATACAAGAGCTATCCAGTGACCCAACTTCCAAGTCAATCGGCTGATTATTGGCTATCGATCGATTTGTATCTCCGAAACTATTGGTCAGATAATTTCGCGGGATAAGACTTTTATGGAGCACAACACAAGAGCTATCCTGTGACCTAACTTCCAAGTCAATGGGCTGATTATTGGCTATCGATCGATTTGTATCTCTGAAACTATTGGTCAGATAATTTCGTGGGATAAGGCTTTTATGGGGCACAAGACAAGAACTATCCAGTGACCTGACTTTCGAGCCAATCGGTTGATTATTGACTATCGATCGATTTATATCTCCGAAACTATTGATCAGATAATTTCGCGGGATAAGGCTTTTATGGGGCACAACACAAGAACTATCCAGTGACCTGACTTTCGAGCCAATGGACCTGATATTTACAACAAATCGATCGATCGATCGATCAATCGATGTATTTTTCACATAAATACATAATGAAAAATAGGTTCTTAGAGTAGAGAAGATCTTACCTCACTGAGCGACAACACCAGACTGACGAGTTTTAAACATTTATCCGCATAAATAAGCAATTTTTGCTGATGTAACAAAAGCTAGTTGGGGCGACATCAGCGCCATCTATTTCATTCTTTCAAACTTCTCGAAAGTGTTGTTGTCAGCACTATATTCAGTGTCATCTGAGAAAACTTGGTTAGCACGATATTTAGTTTCATCTAAGAAAACGTAGTCAGCACACCTTCTTTTCCTCTCAGATTTCATCTAGAGCTGCCACTTTCTCGCGCTACATATGCTCCTAGTACAATTAATCCATTCTCACTCGTTTTTCAACTGTTATAAATAAAAAATCGATTGTATTATTGGGTATATATTCTGTATTTGCTATACACGATATCGTACACCAATAAAATAATGAAAAAGTAGAGTTTTTGTTACAATTTTTGCTGATGTAGCTGATTGGAGGCGACATCTGCGCCACCTATTTCAATCTTCCAGACTTCTTGAAAGTGTGGTCAGCACTATATACAGTTTCATCCAAGAAAACGCGATTAACACTATATGAAATTTCGACTGAGTTCTCGAAAATTTAGGCAGCATTATATCCAGTTTCAACCAAGTTGTAAGGAAATGTGGTCAGCATTATACTTCTTCAGGTTTCAACTAAGTTCTCAAGCTCGTCAGCAAAACAACCCCTCTATAGACCGAGATTTGCAATCTGCTGGCACTATAAAAGCGGCCGAAGTAAAGCAGTTAGCTATCACACAGTGTCCAATAGTAGCAGCAGTAACTTCGACCAGAGACTATCTTCATCAGCAGTAAACCAGCGACTTCCTTGCTAAGAGGGTATCCTGACCAGCTGTAAGCCGATATCTTCAACGAGAAACTTTGATAAGAGACCAGAGACTCATTGAAATTGAGAAGTATTTAATATATTTTTAATACATAAACGACGTACCGCTAAATATATTTCAAGGGTATTTACTTATATTTTATAGATGATTAACGCATTAGAATCAAGCCTAACTGACCTGCACATACACAGACGAATTGACGAGCTCACAGACCTTGTTATCAACTTAATAAATAGAGATAAAGAAAGCGAGCTTCTTGAAAATGGCCTTCTTAAAGAATTCCGTTTGCTAACAGCCGAACATGGACGTGTTCACGACTTACTGACAAAACTCCAAAATGAAAGTGGCGTTCATTAGGAGATTACGAATAATGTTATTAAGGCTGTAAATAAATATACTGTAAAATTAGATAAGATGCGCGCATTTAGGCTTGTTTACGGGTATTACTTTAAATAGATTAAGAAGTGTAGAACACGATATAAAAATTATTAACATGGACATTGACGATGTATCGGAAACTTTATCTAAATTAACTTTAGAATAATGTAGACTATTATTGTAAAAAATGTGCAGTAAATAATAAACAAACCGTTTAAATTCACACTGTTTAATGTCATTGACTATACCTCAATCTCTTTCTCGCTCAGATTAACTCAATCCACACGTGATTGGCTGGTAGACATTGTCTCGTGTCACCTAATTGAACAAGGCTAACTCACCTACATCATGAATAAACTACGTCTACTGAGAATTGTGATACAAGTCTTAAGCATTGTGCTGTTACGCGAGCCAGCAGCGCGCTTCTTCTGCAATGATCAGTGGCGTCGGTCTCTAAAACATTGCTCGATCGATGCCCTTGTACAAAGGCTTAAATATATAATAGATTTCTGCAGTCTGCGTACTATTATGATCTTATTCAATCGTGGTTTCTTCGAGAGCGAGACAGATATTATTCGTGTTCTTGCGGTGGCTAGCGAGCTCGCGCGAAGCGCGCTTCCCGAGGCTCCCGGAGGGCGCGAGCCAAATGGCTGGCCGTTCCGGAGCCTCGCAGCGCGCGCGCACAACTGAGCTTCCCGGCAGGGAAGCTTCGCATCTTGCCTTCGTCAAGCTCGACAACCGCGCGCGCATGCGCGAGAGGGGGGCCCCGCGCCGCGCATTCGTGGTCCTCCCTCGCCAGGGGGGGAGTTGTGAGTCTCGCATCTTATAAATCTCGCGGATTGTGCGTCTCGGCGCGTTAGTCTGTGGTGGTCCACGAACAGCGATGGATGTGCGCTGGCGACACCCGTGGACGTGCATGATCTGCGGTCCCACCTTGTGCGGCAAGACCGTATTCATTGCCAACTTTCTCAGGCATATTGACGCGATGAGCGATACCCGCTTCGAGCGTGTATTGCTCTACTACACCGAGTGGCAGCCGTCGTACAAGAATTTTGCCGGTAACATTGAATTTCGTGAGGGCTTGCCAAAGACGGAAGACTACAGTGAGGATCCCGAACGGCCCAAACTCCTGATTCACGACGACTTGATGCGCGAGTCGGCCAGCGCGAGTGTCGTCAATCTATTTGTCAAGGCCAGCCATCATTGCAATCTCAGCGTGTTCTTTCTCTCGCAGAATCTCTTTCATCGGGGTCAGCGCGATATATCGCTGAATTCGAATTACATTGTGATTTTTAAGAATCCTCGCGATCGCTCGCAAATTCAGTATCTGGCTCGTCAGCTCTGCCCGGAGGATCCGAAATTTCTGCAGGAGGTCTACAGCAATGCCACGTCTCAGCCCTATCACTATTTGCTGCTCGACTTGAAGCAGGAGACGCCGGAGAATTGCCGCTATCGTGCGTGCATCTTCCCGCACGATCGACATCAGTATGTGTACGTGGCGCGCAGACAGCATAAAAACACCTCGCACGCCGACAATGTGCCAGTCGTTCGTCTGTAATGGTCGGAGCAACATCGTCTCAGCAGCAGCAGCAGCAGCAGCAGCAGCAGCAGAAGCGTCATCACTATTCCATTCCGAGAAAATATATCGATATACTGAGAGTGTTGTGCTGTCTTCTCGACGCGCGGCAACGCGTGGTTCTTCTACGCCAGGCTTGCCGCAAACTTGTCATCTATCTCGCCGAGTGCGTGCTAAATATTCTCCGTGGAAATGTGGTGCTGAGCAAGTGTCACAGAAGCAAATTGCGCAAACACGCGAAACTACTGCGCAAAATCGCGGCGCCAGGACAGAAGGTCGAGTTGTGCAAAAGACGTCTAATTAAGTCACAACATCTTATACCGACAATAGTGAAGCCTGTTTTATCAGCATGGAGCATGCTAAAAAAATGATTTTGGTACCGCAAGAGTGTATTGAGAGCGTGCGACGACACCAGAAGCAGCACCACCACCACCAGCAGCAGCAGCAGCACCAACAATGCAAGCGAACAAGTGATGCCGACGATGACGGCGACTCCGCATCTTTCGGTACTGTGCAGTCACCGGGCTCCGAGCTGTCGCGACTCGATGACGAGATGAGCAAAATTCTGCATTCACGAGAGATTACGAATGATCGCGACAAATGGTGAATGTACCAGCAGGTCTTGCAACGTTTCTTGCACTACAGAAACGCAAACTCTCGTGATAACAATGATAATGATGATGATGATGATGATGATGCTGATGATGAAAATGTACATAACGGAGTTGTTAGTCAAACAATACCAGCAGCAGCAACAGCAGCAGCAGCAGCGCAGCACCCACAACCGGTAATATAGATTCGCTATTATCCGACCAGCAAATAATCAAGAGTGTACCACAGAGTTTTCATAAAAATGCCGTCAATATTATTGACAGTCTGCGACGATCTGGTATGTTGCCTGGAATAACCTTGGTGATGTGCTCTAGATGGAGCTTGTGTACTAGATTCAAAGCTGGACTTGGTGAACGAGACCTAGAAGTAGACAAAGCGTGCACCGTCACGCCATTTCGCGCATTTTGGTCCGTTACTTCGTCGAGCGCATGTCCCTCTGGCATTTGGGTGTGGACATCAGAAGGCTCTTCATTCTGCTTCTTCTGCTGCTCTCTGGAGAGACGATTGGTTCAGCCGGGGTCCAGTAGTAAGTATAGTAGTAGTAGTAGCAGCAGCAGCAAGGATCCCAATTTATCAGTACTGTCTACCTCGACAACGACTTATCGTACACCCGCTACTACGACGGGTCTATCAACTGGCAGTGAGGTCAGTAGTGACGACAAAGAAGAAGAAGAAGAAGAAGAAGAAGAAGAAGAAGAAGAAGAAGCAGTAGCCAGACAGTAGGCATCGACTACACCGACATTGAAAAAATTGGGGGTCATCAGCGCTAGTGGTAGTGGTTGTATATCAGTTTCTCGGACCGGGTACTCATCTCGAGGAGAGACTAGCACCTGGTGAGACCGGCATAAACCCCCTCGACAGAGCCTCTCTCGAGCATGACATTGCATATTCGCGAAATGATGGTAGCGACGGTAGCGGCGCACGTACTCGAGCCGATCGAGTCTTGCAGAGCGTGCTTTTTCGCGTATGCTGTCCGAGACGTCGAACAGAGAGGAGAAAAGTGTCGCTCTACTAACTGTTTTATGCATGGTCGGTAAAATCACATTAACAAGGTTTATCGTAGAATCAAAAAAACCTTTAAACGTCCACGCAAGAGGCAGAGGAAGTCAGTCGGCGTTAGGCGACAGCCGGTCATGGAGTCTAAGCTTGAAGAATTGTACTATGGTCTCCCAGCTCCAACAGCATACACAGGTGGTGCTGGAATCGTGCAGGCTGTGAGGAAAAAATATCTCAGGAAGGAGGTGAGAGTATGGCTCGAGAGTCAAGATGCACACACGCTGCATAAGCCGGTGCGATATCGCTTTCCTCGTCGCCCTTATCGGGTATTTAGCCCCTACGAGCTGTGGGAGGCTGATTTGGCTGACTCTGTCGAAGTATGCATGGGTAGAGCCGCTTCATGATAAAACGGCCAAGAGTGTGGCCGAGGGTCTGGAGCGAATCATCAAGCGAAACGCCGGCCGATCGCCCAAATATTTTCAAGTCGGTGTGCAGAAAAGCCATGGCTCAGGAGAAAATTAACCTCCAAAAATATCTGGCTATTTAGACTTCTTCGTCTTCGTCTTCGTCTTCTTAGTTTTACTCTTCTTGGGAGCAGTAGTAGTAGTAGTAGTAGTGCTTCGCTCAGCTCCGCGGCCGGTATTTGACTGCGATTTTTGCGCTGTAGACGCATTTTTATAGCCAGAACCCCTACTCCTTTTTACACTTACCCCCCTCTGCTTCTCCTCATCACTCTGCATCAGCATTTTATTCAATACCTGTCCAGCCTTGCGTTTGAGGTTACCACATCTCTCGGTAATACGGCGATGAAGCGAGACTTTGAGAGGCAATTTCTCACCCACTACATCGTCCATGATCTTCGCAGTAGCGTGAGCTGCCTCCCGGCCCACGCTCTTAGCGCCACGCTTAATTAGAGGTAAGGCACTACGATATAGTCCCTTCAAAAAGCTACCAATACCTGCGCCATTTTGATAATATCTTCGATCAATTGTGACGTAATTATCCCCACTATCACAACCGCCAACACCACACCCTGTCTGATAGCCATTGTAGAGGAAGAAGAAATCGTCGTGGTGATGCGACATGATTTCTGTAGCGAGTAGATGCGTGCTATGCGTTTGTAATATATGAATCTATCGCTCGAGCTTAATGAATAATCAGTAAGAACAATTATCGGTAAGTATTTGTTAAGTGTGAAAGATGCTATTGCGATTGTTGTGAGCGAGGTCGGAAGTTATTGTAAGGAAAAGTTACAAAATAGCCAAAATTCTCAATACACTTATTTTACGGCGTATAACATAGAATGTGCCATGCGTGACTTTGACGGCAGACTTGTCGATCAAATAAACAAAATATTAAAAGAAGCCAATATAGTTTTAAGTTTCGAAGATATTTACTTAATTATTTACGAATTTATTAATTTGCATATGTATAATTTAGTCATATATTTAAATAGTACTATATTATCTAACTCATAATTCGTATCTACATTTATAAGTATTCATTGAATAAATATTATTTATCACCATATTTTCTCTTCTCATTTATCCAAATACTGACTCCTACTACCTCACCTCAACATCCTCCACGTTCACTCGAGATATAGTCTAGTTCTAAGCATGCTACCTTATTCAAAGAACTTTTATATATTACGTACACTATGGAGAAAAAGAAGGATCTTACCAAAGTATCTTCTCGTTCGGAGGAAACTTTGGAGAGCGGGGTCTCTTCAAAGTATCTCGCTGTACTATGGCGAAAAATAGGGGAGAGGGGTCTCCCCAAGTAGTTTTGGTACCATGGAGAGTGTGAATAAATATGCTCTTGACTAAAGTGACATGGAGCGAGAGGTCATGAGGTCAAGGTCATATTTGTTTACATTCTCCATGGTACCATTATACTACTCGCGTGTATACTGTATATAGGAAATTCCCTTACTTTTGGCTGTTTTCAGCGCAAAACTATACAACAAAACACTCTTATCGTTTTTTGCAGCATCAAACACTCAGCGCAAATTGTGAATTATGCAAAATTTTGTATAGTCTGGTGCTAAGGGAGCCGAAATTATGAGCATTTTTCTATATTCACGGACGATCGCCGCAGACCAAACGTGCGTTGAAGATTAAGCGAAAAATCATATTTTTGGTGCATTTCTATAGTGCACAACGTCGTTAATAAGCGACTTTGTTTAAATGTAAAATACTCTATCGGTTTCTGCAGCATCAGACATTAAACACACATTCTTAATACTGCAAAATGCTCTATAGTTTCATGCTAAAGAGAGCCAAAAGTATGAGCATTTTCGTATATGCACGCGCAATCAAAGTGTATACATAAGAGAGAGAGAGAGAGAGGGAGGGAGAGAGAGAGCGCTAAGCGAGACAGAGAGAGAAAGAGAGAGAATGAGAGAGCGCGCGCGTGAGACAGAGAGTGCAGAGCGAAGACACTGCTGACCCTTCCGTTTCCCTGCATTTGTAAGCAAAGAGAAATGATATAACGTAAGGAGAAGAGATATATAGAGACAGACAGCTGTCCGGCCGTTTACATCGGGGTATAGGAAAAGTTATATCGAAAAACTCGAGATATTTCAGAAGGAAATGCCGAGGATCATCCTTCGAGGTCGAAAGAGAGAGCTGACCCTGCCATAAATGCTACAACACCAACATAATCTGTAGAAATACTGAATATTGCTCTGTTTGACTGCTCGTTAGTTTTTTTAGTCTATAACGCTATACTAGGTCACAAAATTTAAGAAATCTTCTTAGTCGATGCAACATCGTAAAAAATGGAGTAATCAGAGAAAGAGAAAGTGCATAAGACCTTTAGAGAAACCATTTTCAAGATAGCTTAGATAATATGTCACCCTAGTGGCCATATGCAACTTTCTTAAAACATGGGAAAATATAGATCGACGGTATCGAAAAAACAATAAATCATGTCAATCTGAGTTCAAAGTTGGTGATATGGTACGAATCAGTCATGCACGAAACATATTTGAGAAAGGATACGAGAGCGGTTGGACGTTGGAAATATTTAAAATTGTACAAGTTTCCTTAACGCGTTACCCCACTGTATACCAATTCCAAGATTTATCTGGCGAGGTTATAGATGCATATTTTTATGCTGAGAAGTTGAGTAAAGTACAAAAGGATCTAAGTATAGCATCTCTTGAAATAGAGAAGGTATTGTATACCAGAGGTAAGGGACGCTCAAAGGAATATTTTGTTAATTGGAAAGGCTATCCAGAAAAGTTCAATTCTTGGGTCAAGGCTAATCAGCTTTCGCAGAATACGTTATTGTTCCAAATAATAGCACTATGAAAATTTCGCAGAAAACGCTACGATATACTATGTAACTCAATTGCCATAACAGATCAGGTTATAGGGTTTATGGGTAGTTGCGCTTATAAAAAGAAAAATTTCCGTGAAACGAATACACCCTTCGATGCTCAAGACAAACAAATCAAGAAATGAAGAAGAAGATCAAATTAAAATAAACGAATCGTTGATTAGACCTGGTTATTACAAAGACCTTTTTACACTAGTGGATGAAATAAATAACCTAGAATGTATGAACGATCATTTTGAGGTAGTGGTTGAACGTGGTGGCTATAAAACAATAAAAAAACCGGTACAACAGCTATTTGCTCTGAGTTTACTCATGAGGTTTCTCTGCCAGGAAAAATACAAAAAATTCTCAGTTTTGATAGTGATGATGGAAGACAGAAACCAATTGTTTTTGATGAAAATCAAAGTTTAATGGAGGGTACTGAACCTGCTCGATTCTCCACCGCATTGCCAACAATGTTAATGATCTATAGTGATCTCTGTGAACCGAATTTAACAGGCGATGTACGATCTCTGAACACCGATAATTACGAATATGGAAATACAAGAATTACAAGTTTTTCTCCACCTATGTACATACCATTATTATTCAACTCGTTTCTGACCGTAGAAATAGATATAAGAGATGACTGTGGATAACCGATTCCATTCTATCATGGAACACTGATCGTGATACTTCATTTCAAGAAAGTGGACTAAAAATGGATCTTTATGAAGATTATTTCAGCTATCAAGTTGGTAATGGTTATCGTGGTGGTGGAGGAGGAAACAGAAATCCCTAAACACAAGGTGTTGCACATGTTTATATTGGATCATCCTTCCACTCATCCATCGGGGTGCTAGAGCTGTGGGAAAAAAAGCTGTGCATACAGATATTAACATTATATCCGACGTTGGAACGCGCAATACACCCGTCAAAGAATCGTTTCGTAGTTGTATGAGATAACTACCAGAAAAAGACGTAAAAACAGGAATACTAGAGATATTTTTAACAGTTAAAAAAAATTTCATTTTTACACATTCATTCTTGCGAATGTGTGAAGTCAGAGCTGTTACTATTTGAAATCCCACCAACTCAAACGACAATAGAGGGTTCGCATTGGATTCAGTACAAACCAATATTATCCTTGACTGATGATTCATCGATAGAATTTGTAATCCCTGGTAATAGTGATGAATACATCGATTTGGCTCATACCATGCTCACCATTCGTGGAAGTTTAAAATCTACTGTGAGTGAAGAAAGTGTAGATGCAGATGACCGAAAGACTTTCAAAAGATTAACAGCATAAGTAGGACCGGTCAATAATTTCATGCATTCTCGCTTGGATCAAGTAGATGTACTATTCAATTCAAAACCTGTATCACCGCCAACCAATGCCTTTGCGTACAGAGCTTACATTAACGATACGGAAGATTCCAATAAAGGACTTGTGGAAAGACGGAAATTATTAGCTCATGATAAACCTATTAACCTGATTGGTCATCTGCATAGAGATGTCTTCAATCAAGAGAGACTTTTCATCAATCTTGTTGAAGTAAGAGTACGTTTAGTGAAAGATCGAGATAGTTTTTACCTGATGGATCCTGCCGATAGTTTTACCGTACATATCTAAGAGGCAAATCTTCTTGTTAGGCGTGTAAAAATTGGTCCTAGTATATTGCTGGCACACGCTCAATCACTCTCAAAAACAACTGATCAATATCCACTAACGAGGGTGGAGGTTAAAGCAATAACTATGCACAGTGATGTACACGGTGAAACTTTAGATAACATTGTACTAATCACAAGCATAAACTTTTTATGCTTGTATATTGACGGTGTGCAGGTGCCTTCAAAGCCATTGCAACCTGACTTTACAACAAAAAATCTGTACGTAGATGCATACCAAACATTACTTTAATAATAATTATTTTTAAATTGTTTGTCGTTAGTTTTCTAATTTAAATATTGTTATTGTAGCGGTCATCTCGTGATCGTTGTGGTTTCTGCGACATAGATACATTTTTAAATCCATTTTGTGACAATTAAGCTACCTACAATTTTTGTAATTTAATTTTAAAACTTTTTGTACTTTATATTAATTTTTATATTTAAATTTAAACTTTTTGTATTGTAAATTTATTGTTAAAATTGGCTTGTAGCCCTGATGAGGAGCCCCACACTCGAAACGTCAGCACGAATAAAAAGTCTAAAATTGCTCGAACAG